>JADBJO010001358.1:234825-247325 GCA_016801955.1 Conus betulinus | reverse complement strand
GCTGCGGACTCAGTTGGGAAGACTGGGACCACACAGTCGAGTTTCATCCACTTAATGGATGCGTTTCTGAGTGTTGCTCAAATTTCCTGACCAACACTGCAGGTGCCTGTATCTCTCGTGCCTGGTTGACGCCGGGATATATTATGAAAAGAAGCGTAGAGTACAGCCCTATCATGTAGTTTCAGACCGAAATGGAAATCCGTAGCATCATCTTAATCATCCTCATTCTCATCAATCAGCCTTAAAAAAAAAGTCTCAAATTCCGTGGCCCTTCATGCCCTGTTCTCATGGTGACCTCAGTTTCGATGTCCTCTCCACGTCTGTGGCCTTGGTTTGTTTCCGTCGGGGTCACCAGCATCGGCGAGGCCCATGGGGGCTGTCGTTGGACGGACTTGGTGGCGCCCTCCGGAGGGAGAGCTCACTCACGCCGGCTCCGCGACTAAGCAATTATTGTCGTCAGTAGGGGGCTTAGTAGGTGGTGTCCTGCGTATGTTAGATCAGAACAGGCGCCACTGAACATCACCGAAGTGACTCGGCAGCAGTGCAGTGTCTTCTTCGGTGGGTTTTGCCTCTTGACGACTTGACATTGACTGCTCCCTGTGGATTGCCGGTGCGGGTATGCAGGGGGGCTGACCGCGCCGTGGCTGTGGACGGGGTGTCGGAATGAGCGGCGTGTGTGCACTGCCTCTGAGGTGGCGCAGAGGTCGGGACAGAAAAAAAAAAAAAAAACTATATATCAACGACAGGAGTCAAAAAAGTGCATGCATGTAAAAAAAAAAAATCGTGAAAAAGGAGACAAAATCTAAAAAAAAAAAAGGGCAGTAAAAACAAACAACACAACAACAACAAATTGAAGAGGATAGTGTATTGCGGAAGGGGGGTGGAGAGGGGGGGGGGGGGGGGGGGGGGGGAGGGGGGGGGGGGGGGGGGGGGGGGGGGGGAGGGAGAGAGAGCAGAGAAGGTGTCTTTAAAAAACGAAGGCTTTTACTAAGCTTTCAATGCTGCTCCCCACTTCTCCGATACCCCCCGGATGGTATTTGTGTTCGCCCTGTGCCACAGAAATACTGCTTAAAAAAAAAAAAAAAAGTACTCAAGGGAGCAAAGAATGCCACCCAGGTAACTGTATTAAACCCGAACTCCTGATCTGCAGCTCCTCTCCAGATTGAATGTGTTCGTCCATAAGCCACGTGACACCTCCATCAAGCGTCCTCAACGTGGATACATTAAGCATTTGATTGTGCCACCGGCAGAGACAAACAGGCAGATAAACCAGCAAATAAGGTACAAAACATGACGTCCTTGACGGGGGGGATATATCGTGCCTTTCGGGGTAAACAACTAGGAAAAGATGCAAATTAAATCCGACACGCTGCTGCTCGGTCTGTATTACGATCGATTTCTAAACTCCACACCAACACACGCATACACATGGGCATGTTCGTGCGCGCGCGAATCCTCGCCCCCTCCCCCCACGACCACCACCATCACCACCTCATCCAGCTCCCCCCTCCACACACACACACACACACACACACACACACACACACATACACACACACCACACACACACCACACACACACACACAACGCACACACACAAACGCACACGCACTCACGAACCTACGAACGCACGCATGCACGCGTGCGCGCGCGCACACACACACGCGCGCGCGCGAGAGCGCGCGCCCACACACACACACACACACACACACACACACACACACACACACACACACACACACACACACACAAACGCACGCACGCCTGTGAGCGTGCGCACACACATACATTGAGAGAGTGAGAGAGAGAGAGAGAGAGAGAGAGAGAGAGAGAGAGAGAGAGAGAGAGAGAGAGAGACAGAGACAGAGAGAGACAGAGAGAGAGACAGAGACAGAGAGAGAGAGAGAGAGAGAGAGAGAGAGAGAGAGAGAGAGAGAGAAGAGAGAGAGAGTTAATTTACGAACTCTAGGTCTGAGAAATACGGGTATGAGCTCCCAAGAAGTGCTAATAATCCGATCTACACTCTTCTTTCGCGTGCGGCGGGCACTGCGAAATTTTCAATGGAATATCTGAGCTCATTACTGTTGCCCATACCGAAATGCCAAGATATTGCGGACCTTGTGCAGCCAGCTGATGAATTTACCAAATGGAGAAAACGAGGGGCAGGGGGTGGGAAGGTGGAGCAGGGAGGAGGAAGGAGGTTAACATGTAGCTAGTTCATCTGTGGGATGGGATGTTTTTGACATCACTGTTCGTGTATGTGTGTGTGTGTGTGTGTGTATGTGTGTGTTGTGTGTGTGTGTGTGTGTGTGTGTGTGTGTGTGTGTGTGTGTGTGTGTTTTGCTTTTCTTTTTTGTTTTGCTTCTTTTTTTTTTTCAAAATATCAACCTATTTGATGGCTTTTGTTTTTTTCTTATTCGTTACATTTCCTTTTTACAACTAACTTACTTGACTTAGCGTTCTTCGCTCCTTGAGAAGCATAGGGCCTCAAGTGCAACCTTCCACCTCCGTCTGTCCCTGGCACAGGTCCTGATCTCCTCCCAGGTCAGGCTGAAGGCTCTCAGCTCGTTTTTAGCAAGCTCCTCCTCCAGGTCTGCTTGGGGCGCCCTCGCTTCCTCTTGCCCTGCAGCTTCCACTCGAGCGCCTGCCTGGTGATGTTAGAGGGCTCCTTCCACAGTGTGTGGCCACCCCATCGCCACTTTCTCTTCCTGACCTGGACATCCATTACCTGTTGGTTTTGCCCTCGTCCACAGGTCGGCGTCTGACACTCTGTCGAACCATCGAAAGTGGGGATCTGACATTTATTGATGAAGGTCTGGATCTTCGTGGAAGTGTTGGTGGTGACTCGCCAAGTCTCTGACCCGCAGAGTAGCACACTGATTTTACGTTGGAATTGAATATTCTCAGTTTGGAGTTGATGGAGATGGTGGTAGAGCTCCATACAGGTCTCAGGATGGCAAAGGCGTTGTCGCGCTTTCTTCACTCTTGCTTTGATGTCATCTGTGCCTCCTGACCGGCTGATCTTGCTGCCCAGATACACAAACTCACTGACATCTTCTATCGCCTTTCCAGCGATGGTGATTCGGGCTTCTTCTTTGTTGTTAGTGCGCAGGAGCTTCGTCTTCTCTTGGTTGATCTTGAGTCCAAACACGTTGAGCTGTGTTTCCAACAGCAGTGACTTTATCTTGCATGTCCTGTAAACGGTGTGATAGTAGGGCCAAGTTATCGGCGAAATCCAGATCTTCTAGCTTCTTCAGAAGGGTCCACTGGATGCCTTTGTTGGACTGGCGTAGGCCGTCCTTGTCACCCAGTCCAGCACCACGAGGAAGAAAAGGAGTAGGGACAGCAAGCAGCCCTGTCTGACGCAGGAGGAATCTCAAAGTCTTCAGAGAGTCTTCCGTTGTGGATGGCCTGGCAGAAAAATCCTCATAGAGTCGTTTTATGATGCTGACGATCTTTTTTTTCTGGCTCGCCGTAAAGGAGAAGGATGTTCCAGATTGCTTTCTGTCGACGCCATCAAAGGCCTTTTCAAAGTCTATGAAACACACGTAGAGAGGCGTCTGCGATTCCATGGTCTGCTCCACAATGACTCTGAGGGTTGCAATCTGGTGTCTTGTGGAGTGTGTCTTTCATTCTCTCAAGGATGATTCCAGGGAGATCCTTGCTGGCGATGGACAGCAGAGTGATGCCCCGCCACTTGCCGCACTGGGACAGGTCGCCGTGCTTGGGGAGCTTCACCAGCAGGCCTTTCTTCCATTCGGCTGGGATCTCCTCTGTTGTTCAGATCAGGTCGAGCAGGTGGTGAAGCTGATCAACAATGTCGCCTTCACCATCCTTCAAAGCTTCTGTTGGGATGTTGTCAATGCCAGCAGCTTTCCTGTTCTTCAGACTGTTGAGTGCCTTGCGTATCTGGGTCTTAGTGATTTCTCTGGTGTTGATGTCGAGCGGTCTCCAGGCTCCAGCTGTGGTCTATCTTCTGGTGTGGTCGATTTTGCACCTCCTGGATTTGTTCTTTCCATCTCGCTAGCTTGTCTTCCATTGAGGTGAGGAGTTTTCTTTTCTTGACCCGCGCTGGTTTGTTGGGGTTGCTGCGTCGTCCACTGAGGAGTCTTGTGGTAGCATACAAGGTCTTAAGGTCTCTCTTGCCGGCTGCTTCCTTTGCCTCGTCCGCGATGGATGGTGTTGATGCATGCTCGCTTGTCTGCACGTAGCTCTTTCTTTCTTTCACTTCCTTGCAGTTGTGGGTGTGTCTACAACTAAAGTGCTGACTTAATGTGACAGAGCACTCATTAACGGCCACAGGCGTGTTTCAACCCAACAGCTTTTGACATGCTGTTTTTTTTTTTTCTGGACAATAATACAACTATTGCAGCTTTGGATGTGCAGAAAATGCAACGCACGCACGCACACACACACACACACACACACACACACACACACACACACACACACACACACACACACACAAAGCGGATATTTCGTGTGCTGGCTTTGGCATCTCCGACAAAACCAGCCCGGACCATCTGAATGTCACCTTGGATCAAGCTCCGAGTTGTATGAGCATTCTGGAACCTTGTCTCCTTTAGTCTCGTGTACCTGTTGATCTGTCTGTCAGATCGGTTACCTGAAGCAGGTCCAGAGAGGGACGTCATGGAGATCGTCGCCAAGCCCTGACCTTCTTGCAAGTCTCCTTGCTAACAGAATGAAAAGGATAGAAAACACAATCGGCGTAGACAATGATCCATGAAAAGCGACACACCAGACATTTCCATTTCATGAGACTCTCTCTCTCTCTCTCTCTCTCTCTCTCTCCTCTCTCTCTCTCTCTCTCTCTCTCTCTCTCTCTGCGTTGCGCGCACGCATCGTTCGTTCTTTAATTTAACGTCTATCCACCTGACAGTGATCTTAGACAGTATGTAAGTGTTATGTGTGTGTGCATGTGGTGTTTTTTGGGTGTACGCATGCGAACGGTTGGTGTTGATTTTGGGCGTACGTTGGTATGTATAATGCAATTAGGCCTAGATAAATAAATAATAATTAAAAAAAAAAAAAACAAAACAAAACAAACCCCCCCCCCCAAAAAAAAAAAAAAAAAAAAAAAAAAAAAAAAAAAAAAAAAAAAAACCCTCCACATACTGAATCCAAAACTTTAAAAGAAACACTAAATACGCAACTATCACCAAGATGGAGAAAATAACATAGACGTTAAAGTCAATGTCCAACTGGGCTCTTAATCAGTCCTTGTACAACTTCAAAAATGTTTGATTCGTCGGAGATGACGTCTTCAAAGGCTGACATCGACGGTTCAGTGTTCAAAAACTAAGCAGGTAAGTAGGGTTTCATTCTATCGCACAAAAAAGTAGATGGAACGGAGTGATTTGCTGGCCACAAATACAAGTCACATGTTTACAGAATTTGGTTTTAAAGGCATCAAGCCTCAATCTAAAAATCAAACTTTTAAAAATCCGCTCTTAGTAGAGATTCTTGATACCTGTTTTATTGTCTGATATCTTGTTAAATAATATCCCCTTTTTCTCGTGCCTTTTCGTTTATTTTGAAATAGAGTTCCAGGATACGTCTTTTAAAAGACTATAACTGTCATGTAAGGTTAAAGGAATGCATACCTTTGTTAAATCAGTCTCAGTGATAGCAGCATTTTTTGGCTAATTGGTCTACCCTTTCATTCGCAGATAATCCACAGTGTGATGGAACCCAACAAAAATCGACATAGGAACCACGTAAATGCAAAAATTGAATTAAGTGGTAGACTTCTAATATGAGTTCTGCTCTCATACTTGTATTCGAAAATTTTAGAGCTTGTAGGATTGATTTTGAATCAACGCAAAGTAGTATTTGAAATGCAGGAAATTGAAAATCAAGAAGAAAGTTTAATGTCATAATAATGGCAACAAGTTCCGCAGTAAATATGGAGATATTCTTACTAAGGTGGTAACCTTTCTCTATTTGATGCATGCGTATTTGATGCATACGCATGAGTGTGTGTGTGTGTGTGTGTGTGTGTGTGTGTGTGTGTGTGTGTGCGCGCGCGCGCGCGCGCGCGCGCGCACGCGCGTGTGCACGCGCCTATACAATGTTGATGTAGTTTTACCCCTTACTTTCGTCCTGTCCTATCTTATTTTCTAGTGGGGTCCTCTTTCCTCAACAGCCTCTTCTTCTTTTTCAGTTTCCTCGTTCCTTTTTTAAATATTTTTTTTTTCGTTGCCTATAAGTTGTTAAAGCATATGTTCATCAAGAACAATCAAAGCATATGTTCATCAAAAGCAATCAAAGCATATGTTCATCAAAAGCAACCAAAGTTCTTCAGAGCAACTTGAGGTCTCCAGGAACAGTCAGTCAAACATGTTATCAATTACTACAGGTATTTCATATACAAATTGTTCGATGAGTAATTTCACTCTGAATCAGACAATAATATTTCATCCAAGGAACTAGTACATTGACTGCTTTGGATTGTTTGTTCCGTTTGGAATAAAAATTTCTTTGGTAGGCAAATGCTATGTAGGAAATGCTCTTTGTAGTCCAACTAGCCTATTTTCTAAGGTTGTTATTTTTAGTAATATCAACACCCCGTCAATGTCAATGTCAAATGTATTTCATGAACAAATAGGGAGTGCAAAATGGCCCAAAGGAAATAAACCACCTTATGCGAACTATGACCCGGATAAAAAGTAGCCTAGACTACTGGGTCAGTTTATAGGGGGAGGGTGGAAGGGGGGGGGGGGGGGGGGGTATTCTGGACTAGGCCACTTCATATAGAGGTCTACTCTGGACGGGGGGTGGAGTCTGGCCTGCTACACCAGAACTATAGATCATTGTTACGGACGGTGTGCGGCACGTGTTTTGCTGTCTGACTTTCACCTGAAGAAGTTCGAATGCGTGTGTACGCATCCGCACCACACGAACATAGATAGCCAGGCAACAAGTTAAGTTTCCTTTCTTTTCTTTTGCTCTCTGAACCATCAAATCATAACAAATACATATTACAAAATAAACATAAACAGGCACATCATAAAATTCTCGCCTCTACGAAAAGGCGCACAATGACAGCAGATACTATACTGTCACATCAAACCAAGCTGGCACCCACAGCACAGTCACCACAGTCAATACACTTGGCCGCATCTGGCCCTGGTCACACAGTCCTCACACAGTTCAGAAACCACTCACAGGAGCAGTTCGTGGAGTCCTTCCAGGGACTCCCATACAACAGAAGAAGAACTACGTCGACTCGACGGAAAACGAAGCCGCTCACAGTAGTAGTTCGTGGAGTCCAGGGACTTCCACACAACAGAAGAACACAAGTCGTCGTCCCGACGAGCTCTGCAGCCCTTTCACACACCAGCTCGTTGCTGACCTCACGGACAGGCTCTCAACACCCCCCCACCCACGGGCGGAGACAATGGCTAGGCTCGTGCTGCACCCCACACCCCGTTGGCCGTGCACACACGATGTCTACTGACCCTCGGTCAGCCTCTCCACACCCCCACAGGGCAGAGTCAGTGTGGCTGGGCACGCGCTGCACCCCACACACCCGGATGGCAGTCAGGTCCAGGTCGGACACGGGGGCTTCACCGAGACCTAGGGAACTGATAGCTACCTTATTATCTAGCCTACTTCTTATATATCCATCGTTCTTGTTTGTCACTAGCAGTCACATATAATACATTTCACTGGAACTTGAGGAAAAATACCTATAATAGAATTTACAAAAAAATCAATACAGTGGGTCCATTACGACAGAAAATTTTTCTTTGAGTAACACCATGATTGCTCACATTGAATGAAAGGATTTCCACATGGTACCCTTTTTCAAAGTACCAAGAATACGATTATTACACTTAAATGGACGATTCCTTTTTGTCCCATTTTATCAAGAAAAGATATTTTTTATCTTCTCACATCATCACTAGACGTGTCCAATTACATTTCGAGGAACGATTTCCGTTCGTCCCTTTTTATCAAGAAAAGAATGTTCATCATTATCACTAGACGCATCCACAACAAGAATCAGAATACATTTTTTCCAATAGTTTATATGCACAATAATTTTTCTTGCTCATTTCCAGAGCTCACCAAGAATCGCATCATTATAATACTTTAGGTGAAACATAAACAACACATTTTTTTTTTTTTCAATAATACATTGATTTAACTAGATTATTTTTCCCAGAACACATATAAGTTTACATATTCTTTCTTTCATCTACTCACGCCATTCTTCACATCCATCTCTCGACTCACACATTCACTAACTACAACTTCCTACTGTCACCCAATGCCTCATCAAATCATAAGATATATCAAGGCAACAATTAAATATTTCATGCCTTTACTAGGAACTGGAAAGTTTCGAACCACCTGTAGGGAAAAAATAACTTCATTAATACAAACCCTAACTTCCATTTAACTATTGAAACATACCTAACTGCCAGCGAGGACACCTTCAGTTTCACTTCGTCTCTCTGAAAGTGTTGCTCTGCCAGTAGCTCTTCGGAGACTGAAGGGAAATCCTCGCTCACCTGACTGACACAAAGCGCAGGTGAGTAGCTGTCAAGTTAACAGGTCGACCGGTTTTTCAAGTTTACCTGTTCCGGTCAAACGTGTCCCCAAAATTTGGTACAGGAAGAAATATGGACCGTCACAATCATTTACAAGGTCAGTAACAGGCATCGTTCCCAAACAAGGAAATTGCCATGAAGGAAAAATCTTAAATGAGACAGGGAACAGTGAACAGCAAACAACAAACAAGAGTCACTCTCATCGTTTGTTATTTAAGGAAACTGTCTGCACTGTTTGCAAGAGAAAACATTCAATGACAAAGAGCATGCTTTCATCTAAAAAAAAAAAAAAAAGCGAGACAGTGACGCACACGAGCCCTTCTTGCTGATTGTTTTTGACTGCGCTTGTCTTGGTTTCAGCCAACGTTACAAACTTTATTGCAAATTTGAATACGTCCCATCCCGGTCTTATGATTGTCGTTTCCATGAAAACTATATGAAAAAGGCACCAATGTAAATTATCACGTTGTTGTTGTTTGTTGTTGTTGTTGTTCTTCTTCTTCTTCTTCTCCTCCTCCTCCTCCCTCCTTCGTCTCCACCATCGTATGCTTACCTTTACTTGCTCAAGGCCTTAATATGGCTTTTGTGGTCGGCTTGGCTGTAAACAAAACGCACCTTCAATATCATCATTTATCATCATCGTCCTAATGCATCTTCATCCTTTTTTCTCCCCCTCCTCTTCTTTTTCCTTTCTTTGAAAAAAAATGTTCTCCACCTCTCCTCTGTTGCTGTTATTGTTGTTGCTGTTGTTGTTTTCTTTTCAACGATCGAAGATATTGCTACATTCTTTCAAGAGCTGAGCAACCGAGTACGAATATTCTGGGAAGCAGAGAGGCGGTGAGCCGAGGGAAAAAAAAAAGCCCCCCCAGACAAATCTATCCAAAGTATTATTGATCCGCCACGATCTTCTATCTGACTGAGCTTCGCACACGCCCACGCCATCCTTCAGGAGGACGTTGATGTACACTGGGACACATCCTGCGAGGAACATAAATGCAGTATCCGTTACAGGGGCTGGTGTTTAGGAAAACAAATGTCAGAGAGAGAGAGAGAGAGAGAGAGAGAGAGAGAGAGAGAGAGAGAGAGAGAGAGAGAGAGAACTGTGTTTCTTTTCCAACACCAAAGCTGGATCGGATTTTTTTTAGAGTCATAGTAACAGCACCATATATCAGACGAGCACAAGATGCTTAAAAAATGGCGATCACACACACACACACACACACACACACACACACACACACACACACACACACACACACAACCGCACGCACACACACACACACACACACACACACACACACACACACACACACGTATGGACAAACACGCAGCATAGCACGGTGAAGAGCTCAGTCATACAAGTGCAAAGTGTTCAAGTAACAGGCAGCATGGAATCAGATAGTTAATAACACCTCAACGTACGACTTTTCTTCGCGTCAGCATTGTGACATTATTCCAGCAAGCCTACCATTAGGACTCAGTGCTGACAGGTTTCAGTCCAGTATCATTTTCTGCTTTTTGTATTCGCGTAGTCTACAGCTGTTTTGCAACCAGATACTTGCTGGGCCAAAACGACAGGGAGACGTACTGACTCGTTCTGTGTTTCATGTCGTGATCATTCTGCAGAAAGGCATCAGACGTGGACAAAGACACATGATATCATCCTGTCCCGGCCAGTCCGCATTGAACGAAGTTAATCAATCGATGATCCCGTGAGTGATTTTTTTTTAAACCTGTATACGGCAAACCCGGTGAACAGTTCTGTCATCACTCCACCCCCTGAAATCACTCACCCCCCAGCGTGTGGGAAAAGGCACATGACTGTTCAAACTCTGTGTGCAAGAAATCCCAACGGACCTGTCATTCAGTTCCTAAATCACTCCTCCTCTTTTATCTTTTGACAGTGTACCTAAGGCAAATAGACATACTCACCTTCCCAACGACCTCCTTTTCATTCAACGCCCATCTTGGGCCGAATCAAGAAGATAGGTGATTGCGCGTTCTTCGTATTCAATGTCCTGTGTATTGTTTACCTTGCCTGAAGAAGGCCAAAGAGTCCAAACGCGTCGTGTTTTGTCTTGTAGTTTATTCAGTCCTGTTAACCGGAGGAGTTACCATAAATTGTTCGAAAAATGTATTTTAATTTCCGCCAGCGGTCATTTCACTTTCAAACTAGATGTCTGATTACTCGACGTTTTTTTGATCGGAAACAGGTCACCGACAACGGAAATCTGCTTGTTGACCATCGTACTGATGACTATGAAGCGCAAGAACTATATCTCAATCTTTTAGAAGATGCCAAACACACAAACCAGGCATTTCTTGTTTGTGCAGTCGGATGTGTTTCTTGTTCGTTGTTGATAATTCCCATAATCAACGTCTTCTACCTATAATTAAAGCATATTGTTGTTGTCGTGTAGCACTGTTCAAAAGCGTCAATGCGATTGCTCACAGACGACAAGGGTTGTGTTCATTCTGGCGTGCCTTTCTTTTTTTTTTTTTAATTCAGAGATTTTTTTTTTTTTAATTTAGAGACAAAAACAAAGGTGTGTAAATAAATACAATGGTGAAAACGAATTTGATGATAACTCAGGTCCCTTCTTTCTGGTTTTCCACTTTAGAGACTGTATTTCACCCTTTCTTTTCCTTTATACTCTCTGTCATCTATTTATGTATTTATTCATTTACTTATCCATTTATTTATATATTCATTTATATCTAATTGTCTATTCATTTATTCATCTATTCATTTATGAGACTGTATTCCACCCTTTCCTTTCCTTTATACTCTTTGTTATTTATTTATTTACCTATTTATAAATTTATCCGTTTATTGATTTATTCATTTGTCTAATTGTCTATTTATGTATTCATCTGTTCATTTTTTTTCAAATGTGTGTATGTGTTTTCATCCGTTTATTTCCTTCTCTCAAACTCTCTCTCTGTCTGTCTGTCTGTCTGTCTGTCTGTCTGTCTGTCTGTCTCACACACACACACACACACACACACACACACACACACACACACACACACACACACACTCTCTCTCTCTCTCTCTCTCTCTTTCCCTCTTCCTCCCTCGCTCTCTTATTCAAACACACACACACACACACACACACACACACACACACACACACACACACACACACACACGCACACATTTGCATAGACAAACACAGGCGCGCGTGCATACACACACACACACACACACACACACACACACACACACACACACACCACACACACACACACACCAACACGCGCGCGCGCGCGTGCAAATTCTCTCTCTCTCTCTCTCTCTCTCTCTCTCTCTCTCTCTCTCTCTCTCTCTCTCTCTCTCTCTCTCTCTCTCTCTTTATAATTCGAGAATATAACTATATGGGGAATGTGAGTTCAGGCTATCATTTCCGTTGTCGTTACAACAGTGACTGACGCAAGGTTGGAAAAAATTTTTAAAAAAAAAAACGCAAAAAAAGAAAGATTGTGGAGAAGTGAAGAAACGGATGTAAAAGAAAGAAAAAAAAAAAGGGAGATTAGCAAAATGAAAATTGTGCGTTAGAAAACACATGTGAAACAATGACTAAATCTAACGATAAAGAATATGATATGAAGTAATTATAACCATTGTAGTCCGTTTAAAAAAAATTAATCATATCGCCTTGTCAGAGACCTTTCATCCGCTGGTTCAGACTCAAATCATGTGCCTGTTTTTTTTTTTTTTTTGTTTTTTTTTTTTTTTTTTTTTTTTTTTTTTTTTTTTTTTTTTTTTTTTTTTTTTTTTTTTTTTTTCTTTCCTTACCTAATTTTGGTCCACGTCCCGCAAGCTTTTTAAAGAAGCAAAGGAAAAAAAAAAGAAAGGAGAGAAAAAAAAAAAACTGTTATACTAGAAATATTTCATCCCATTCCTCCGTCCCTTCCCAT
>JADBJO010001358.1:222325-229825 GCA_016801955.1 Conus betulinus | reverse complement strand
ATCTCATGTTTTCCAGTAATCATGCCTGACATTCGCCCGATATACTGCTCAAGATCACCCATTTTAAACTTTAAGGATGATACTTTCGCGATCTTTGAGATCTTTGAGAACTACCATTTTGTTTCTCCATGATGTCTGTTACCTGTCTCGCCACGCTACTGGCAGTAACACCCACTATAAATCACGATCACTCAAGACAGATGTCAACGTCTCTTTCGAAGAAATCCTGCTCAAACACCTCCATAACTGTGCTGGTTAGTAAGTCTACGTTGTCTGAATCTGACTCCACACAAACCACCGTCTGTTCCCCTGCTTTCTCTACACTGTCTCTTCTTGTCATATTGCTGCTGAGGGGAGCTGACTCCTCTTTTATCGCGGTCATCAGACATCACTGCACAAGTGCGAGAGGAAACACAAAGATGGACGGATGAGCAGTATCAAAAAGTATAGTCGCACCACTCGAAGTAAGCAAGGTGACTAACGGACAGTCCACCGCCCTGAATGCCAGACGGGAAGACGACAAAGATTCTTTAATTTTCTTTGATCCAGAACACAGCAGGTGTTCAAGCGGACAGTATTTCTTTTTTTTTTTTTTTTTTTTTTTTGTCATACAATGTAAGGATCACACAGATTTAAACACTACTGAACTCGGTACATATACAACTGTAGTGCACAGCACATAACTTCAAGTGACAGGTCAGAGGAGGCACTGAAAGTAAATTCCCGAAGTGAACATTTGAAAACTCATGAAAGTCCGTAAAATATGTCTGTTTTTTTAACATAACGAACTCGTCAAACACATATCCATACAAATCATTGACGTCAGCATTACATTGTATCTCCACAAATTTACGTTTAATGAACGAGCACAACACTGTTGGACATCCACCTGCCATTACCGAACTTGACCTGAAGCTCTCCTCACACTGGCTCTAAGAACAAGTTAGAAGATACCGTTTATTCAATAATGCAATAGGACTCATGTCATCATTTTTCAAATGACAGAGCGATTCTGTCTCAATTCACGAACGCCAGTCTTCTCCTACGCCTTCAAAATGTGGTGTTCCACAAGGCTCTGTACTAAGACCCACACTTTTCTCAATATAGATTAATGAACTATCTTTATTTCTTACAGCGCTTTGTGACATGTTGCAGTTGACACTACCGCTTATACAAACGATTCCAAAACAGAACAGGTCTATTGTTAACGAAAGCGCTAACCAGAACTGAATGGTCTGAATCAAATCATATGAGTCTATTCCTCTCCCCCCCCCCCCCCCCCCCCCCCCCCCCCCCCCCCCCCCCCCCCCCCCCCCCCCCCCCCCCCCCCCCCCCCCCCCCCCCCCCGAAAAAACACACGATTATAACTACACAATAACATATGCCCCCTCTCTATCAGTGGCATAGCTGCTGAAGAAATAGTCTACTATTAAGTGTTAGGAGTTGTAATAGACAATGATCTGTCGTTGTTGGACGGACGTGGTGGTGCCCTCCGGAGGGAGAGCTCACTCACGCCGGCTCCGCGGCTAAGCAATTATTGTCGTCAGTAGGGGGATTAGTAGGTGGTGTCCTGCGTATGTTGGATCAGAACGGGCACCATTGAACACCACCGGGGTGACTTGGCAGCAGTGCAGTGTCTCCTTCGGTGGGTGGCCTCTGGACGACTTGACATTGGCTGCTCCCTGTGGATTGCCGGTGCCGGGGCTGCGGCGGAACCGACCAGGCTGTGGCTGCGGACACCCCAGAAGGAAACGCCGTCGTTGTCGGAACACATATGAACTTACGAACATATGTTGAACCATATCAGAACAGATATACAAGTTATCAAAGTGAGCACTTCCTAAACTACCATTCTTGCAAAACATTTCCAACACACATTTATATTGAATCACATATGAATTAAGCATCTACGGTTTGGCATCGACAAGTCATCATACTCTCAAATCATTGATGAGTCTCCTTAAAGATGTTTCCTAAAATTAGTCTTGCTAAAAACGTCGATGCAATTACATTCTGATGATGAAAAATTACACATTTCAGCATTAGATCTGAAACTGAACTACAACAAAACGGTTAAAATTCTCTAGGGCATTGCTCCTTCAATCACAGGGGGAAAAAAAGAGAAATCAATCTGAATCGCCATGTTCCTAAAATGATGTAATCTCTTCCTAGAGTACATTTTCAAAACAGTATTTCCTCCTCTCGTGTATGTGAGCGTGTGTGTGTGTGTGTGTGTGTGTGTGTGTGTGTGTGTGTGTGTGTGTGTGTGTGTGTGTGCGTGTGTGTGTGTGTGTGTGTGTGTGTGTGTGTGTGTGTGTGTGTGTGTGTGTGTGTGTGTGTGTGTGTGTTGTGTGTGTGTGTGTGTGTATGTGTGTGTGTGTGTGTGTGTGTGTGTGTGTGTGTGTGTGTGTGTGTGTGTGTGTGAGAGAGAGAGAGAGAGAGAGAGAGAGAGAGAGAGAGAGAGAGAGAGAGAGAGAGAGAGAGAGAGAGAGTTCGATTCTACCCTCTGATGATGTTACAGAAAATGTTGTTGCGACGAATGCATTATTTGTTTTCAATTCCCATACGTGTTACGTTTTATTACTTCTCTCTCTCTCTCTCTCTCTCTCTCTCTCTATCTTAATATATATATATATATATATATATATATACATATGTGCGTGTGTGTGTGTGTGTGCGCGCGCGCGTGTGCTTGTTTCCGTGCGTGCGTGCATGCATGCACGTGACACAATTTACCTACATTTTGTAGGCTCATTCTAAAGATTAAACGATTGTACGCGCGCGCGCGCGCGCACACACACACACACACACACACACACACACACACACACACACGCACGCACGCACACACACACACACACACACACACACACACACACACCACGCACGCACGCACGCACACACGCACGCACACACGCACACACACACACACACACACACACACAAGATGGCGGCGACAGTCAATCACTAGGTTAAAGGCTGCTGAGTATTTAGTAAAAATTCCTGAGAACATGACCAGAGCCAGAAGCAAAAACCTAATGAGTAAGAGGGCTAAAGAACACTCTGATGAGAAAAACCCAACAACCAGCCCCACAAGGACGAGGTCTTCCTCTATACGGGAAAAGTTTTTTTTCCAGTCGACAACGACCGTTTGGACAGGCCCGAGAAAATAGTGCAAACAGAGTCAATCGCCGATGGCAAAAAAGAAGAAAATGAACAAGCCGTAAGTAGAATTATGGTCCTTGAACGAACCGTATCGATACTGAATGAAAAAGTATCAAAGCTAGAAGACACAATTCGGTTGCAAACCGAGCTGATAAAAAGATACTTTAATTTAGAGGGAAAAAAAAGTGTCGTTACGAAACGCGCAAACGCGCAGACTGAAACCGAGCAACGCGCGTCTTATGCCGAAGCTGCCAAGGCTGGGACATTGTTATCGTCCCCTAAACAGCCCTCACCTTCAAACCACCCACATAAAACAGCAGCAAAACAAAATCCACAGAAAGAAGGAAAGAAATATGATGAACATAGAACGAAGACTGAAGAAAAAAAGAAGTGATGACGCAAAAGCAAAGACCAACCACTTACGTCATGGGGGAAATTTCAAAGAACAAAAACCTTCCAAAAAGAGCGTAAAATCAGATCTGCCTAGAGTGTTGTTTCTACACGATTCCATAGCCAACAAAATCGATAGCAAGAGGTTGGGAAATACGTACTGCTTCAGAGCAACATCCAAAAAGGCGTATGTAGCAGATGAGCTTCCAAGAATGCTCAAGGCTGAAAGTGATTCTACAAAACCTATGAAATATAACGCTCTAGTCATCCACACAGCAATAAATGACCTGAAAAAGAAGTCTCCTGAAGACTGCTGTAGAGACTTTGTTGTAAATATTAAAACAATTGTTAAGAGTCATCCTGATCTTAAGTAGTGGTCAGCAAAGTGTGCCCTATCCGAAACAAAGATCTGAACATCAAAGCAGAACTGTTCAATGCTCTCGCCATGCAACAGCTAGCTGATTTCAACAACATCACTTTCGTGGGGCATTCCAATCTAACAACCAGCCCGCGACATCTTCAGGATGGTCTTCATCCCACCTTCCTCGGAACCAGTAAGATGGCAGCTAACATCGGGCGCCACGTAAGAGACCTGTTCTGGAGGAAGCCCAAGAAAGCAGCCAGGTTCCAGCACCACCCACCCAGACCCTTCCCTGTGTACTACGACGACGACCTGTTGTACGCTCCCAACACATGGATGAACAGATTTGCTGTGCTGAGTGATTGTTGATCCATTTTCTGGGGATTTCTCTCTGAGAGAGGGTGGTATAATTTTTGCAAAATACCAGCACCTTCTTGACTGTTAGTTTTGTTTTGAACAAGGCGCCATCTTGTAATCTCATCGCTTTGTAATTAACCTCATTATCATAAGAACATCAATCCCATAAATCAATTCTTTATTACTGCGAATACCATTATATTAGTTAGCTAATTGACACAGTTTGTTATCTTCGTTCTTTACTATTTTAAATATTATGAAAAGTTGCTTTTTTCTATTTTTAGACAATACATTTTTCATTCTTCAGAGAGCATGACGAAACCATCGAATTTGAAAATATTGCAATGGAACTGCAGATCAATATCAAGAAATATTCACGAACTGATTCAACATCTCTCAGATCATACGTATCAATTGTTAACATTACAGTCTTTAAATGTAACTGAAAAAAAAAATCCCAAATTACGAAACTTCTATTACCCTCCAATATTCCAAAGTAGCAACGAAACAGGGAGGGTTACTACTGCACTATATATCCCAGAAAAGGTTGAATATTTTGAAATAGAGCCACCCATTTCAAAGAATATTAAAACCATTTAATGCATGTGCAGCAAAACTGAAGCTCAACGAATTACTTACATTAAACGTTGTTTCCATTTATTTGCCAAAAGGTCCTCCTGACAATGAAAACACAGAATGGTTCGCGCTATACCGGACCAGCATGACCAAAATGGTTAATAGCAGGTGATTTTAACTCACATGCCCCGTTTTGGGATAATGAATGTGAAAGAGTAACACACAATCGTTTTGTTGGAAATATAGTAGACTCTTCAATGAGTGTTAAATGATGGCAGTGTAACAAGAATACCTGATATTTCACACCATCGAGCAACAGCAATTGATTTAACACTTATATCTCCTGCTATAGCTCCAAGCTGTGAGTGGTCTACCTTCAAGATCCTCTTGGTAGTGGTCATTTGCCAATAATATTAAGGGTAAACAAAACAATCCCGTTCAAAACTGCGATAAAGATAAGATTCCAAAATATAATTATGATAAAGATGTTGGGATAAATTTGAAAATATACTCTCTACTTACAATTGTGAAGAGATATTGTCTGATAACATTGACGCAAGCTACGCTAATTTTGTTGATATTGTTTTACATGCAGCTGATCTATCAATACCAAGGTGCAATACTGACGCATCAAACAAATATGCAGGCAATGTATGGTGGAATGCTACTTGTGAAGAAGCAAGAGAAAAAAAGATGCAGGCCTATAAAATATATTTAAAAGATAAGAAAGATCCTGACAAAATTGCTGAAAAGAACAGAGCAAAAAATCATAGTAACAGAGTAATCGAAAAGTCAAGGAACAATATTGGTCAAATTTCTGTGAAAGTGAAGTAAATGACCACAAAGATCTTCAGAAAACATGGAAAAAATTGAAAGACATAATAAAAAATGGAATCAGTCTTCCCTGAATATCCCATAACATTAGAAAATAATGAGTTTCCATCAAATTTGAAAAGGCTGAAGCATTTGCAAATATTTTTGCAAAAAAGAGCAACAGGGAGGGCCTGACAGAAAAACAAAAGATATTCAGAGAGAAAATGGAGGATAAGGAAACGCATGAAAAAAGTCCCATTAACACACATTACTACACAAACGCTCCCCCTTACATTTCAAGAAGTAAAGGATGCAATTTTCTCTATTGGTTCGAAAAGAAAATCAGTGGGACCAGATGCGATTTCCAATGAAATGATAAAGCATTTGCCAGTCAATTTCACAATGTTTCTGAACTTATTTTTTTTTTTCAGAAATGTTGGTCTGAAGGGCTTCAACCATCTTTGTGGAAAAAATCGATTGTAACCCCTATCCCTAAAGAGGGCAAGTCAAAATCAGACAAGAACAACTACAGGCCAATTGCTCTCACTTCACACGTGGGAAAACTTATGGAAAAGATTATTCTAAAAAGATTTGAACATTATTGTGAAAAAAAAATTGTATAATACCAATACAACAGGCTGGGCTTTAGAAAGGGTAGATCTACAGTTGACCATCTTGTAAACATTACAACACAGGTAAAACATCAATTCGCACGTAGGAAAAATGTACTTGCCACGTTTTTTTTGACATTAGAAAGGCATATGACCAAGTCTGGCACTCAAAACTTCTGAACAAATTGAAGTTAATAGGTGCCTCGGGGTGTATGTACATCTACTTAAAAACCTTTTTAAGTGATAGAACAATACAGAGGAAGGTAGGAAATGTATATTCTAATGAAAGACATATCCAGATGGGAATCCCCTGCAAGGAGCTGTGATAGCTCCTATCCTGTTTAATATTTTGATCCATGATCTTCCTAAATCATTATCAAAAAATGTTGAACTAGTACAATATGCGGATGATATCTGTATATGGATGAAAGTTACTTTAAAACGTCACACACCAGTTAGATCAATCAACTATATCAAAAAGATGTATCAAAATGAACTGGATAAAATTAGTAGGTACATGACTGAAAATGGATTGGCCCTTTCAGCTGAAAAATTGCATATGGCTCTGTTCAATACTGGTTATGATCCTAATCCTCTGCCTTCATTCATTTCAATAGATGGATTGTGCCTTGAATATAAAAAAGTCGTAAAATTTTAGGAGTAAATTTAACTTCTAAATTGAGCTAGAATTATCACATACAAACTGTTCTAAACAAAAGCTAAGAAAACTTAAATTTTTTTGAAAATGGTGAGTCAACAGTCATGGGGTAAAGACAGTAAGTAGTATTAACACATTTAGCTACTGCGCTTGTACGATCAAAATTATCCTATGCCCAGGAGACTTTTTTTTTTCAGCCCCAAAATGTTTAATTAAAAAGTTGCAGAGTATCGACAGTAAAGCTTACAAAATAGCTCTTGGTGTCCCGGTTCATACATCAACTTTAAGAACTTATATGGAGATCGGAATATTGCCTTTTGAAGAAAATATGAAACTTGCATGTGCAAAATATATTTTAAGAAGTCATACACTGCAAAATCTTAATACCAGTGAAACTGAATTAAAATCAGAAATAAATTTTTCCTAAACGGGCACAAAAAATCGATTCTCTAAAATCGATAGCCTCATACACATCTGACTTATTTACAAAAGCAGCACTGCACCTGGAAACGTAGCTCCTCGGGCGTCTTTTAACACTATCCCGGGATGGGAACTTAGTAGAGCAAATT
>JADBJO010001358.1:209825-217325 GCA_016801955.1 Conus betulinus | reverse complement strand
CAAGTCATTACTGTGATGACGGAGGGATTGTTGGCCTGCGCTTGTTTTTCCCCATTATTTAGATTGTTCGTCATTTTCTGATTTTTTTCTCAAGTAAGGCTGTGCCAGTCTTGAATAAACGTTGCTCTGTGTTAGGTTTCCTTATGGGAGCAAGAGTTACCCTACTTGTTTATTGTTTACTGTTCCCTGCCTCATTTCATTTTCAGTTTTGATTTATTTTGGATCATATGTTTCTGAAATTGCCATGATCATTCTGCAGTCACAGGTTGCAAAATGTTTATAAAGATCAATAATTTTGCGTACCATTAGGATATTTCACTTATCTAACTATGCATATATCAGATGTGGGTTTGAAAGTACTATTATGGCTGATAGATAGAGGGTGAAGTTTTTTTGTTTTTTTTTAAAAATAAGTGTCTTGTACCATTTGGCGATGAAAAGACATTAAATAAACCATGAACTCAACTGAACTGAACTATCATCGTACGATCTTTTCTCTTATCGGCTAAAACAGTACACACCATCCCCCCCCCCCCCCCCCCCCCCCCCCCCCCCCCCCCACACACACACACACACACACACACACACACACACACACACTCCCTCGGCTTTTTTCGCTACGCTTGGTCGTTTCTACCATAGAGAACCAAGCCTTGAGAAATCCTTTGCGTGCGGTGTGTAACCAATTTTTCATTTGTTCAAGGTTTAGTTCTGTAAATTTTCCGTCGGTCTGGACAGCCAATAACGATCTCGATCGTCATTCAGTCTAGACAGATAATACTGCCCACGACCATTAGTAAGTCTGCACGACTCATCCTGACCACTGCTTGATGTTCGTATGTATCGATTTCATGTTATATCACTGACTTATGGCGTCCAAAAAAGGGAAACCATTAGCACGTCTGCACAGCTAATACACACCCACCACACAATTTTCAGTTGACCTGAAGTCATGAAATGTCCTTGGCTTATGGCGTCCCAAAGCAAAAACCTGAGAACGCAAAAGACAATGTGGGTGTGACGAAAGTACTGAAGGAAGTACAGTGTATTATACAATTATATGCACGTAATGAGACGCTTGAGTACAGGCCCCAAGCTCCCCAAAATAGGGTCCCGTTCATCATTAGTCACAACCCTGCCAACCTTCCTCTACGTCAGTGGCTACAACAGCACCCAGCCTTACATGAAAGCAACAGGATGAGACAAGCCATGGCAGAGCTTCCCATTGTAGGAGAACGAAATTCTAACAGTTTGCGAAACACCCTGATGCCTTCCACGCTTCCTCCACAAGAACCTTCCACTGACAATCCGGGAAACCACCGATGTACCGGAAAACGCTGTGTCATCTGTAAGGAGCATGTAGTTGAGACACGTCAGTTCACCAGTGATGTTAGTGGCGAGACATTCACCATTCGCCATGAGACGTCCTGTAGCACAAGAAACATCGTGTACCTGCTCTACTGCACCAAATGCAAGGGGGTTCAGTACGTAGGACAAACACACAACTCGCTCAAACACCGCTTCTACTTACATAGGTCACACATCCAGAACAATACAGGCACCCACGTCACGCATCATTTCAACATGCACAACCACACACTTCAAGACGTACGTCGAAAGTCCATTGAAAAAAAACCAGTACAGAGACATTTACAGAGAGATCTTAGAGAAAGATTATGGATTCGTAACCTACAAACAAAACATCCACAAGGCCTGAACACACATGATTGACCATCAGACACACGTGCTGAGTTTCCTTACGTTTGATAACTACTCAGATGTTCTCTCTGGTACGACTGCCATGATGAGAGATGGTCACAACAGGACGATGTTTCAGACTCTGCATCACTTGGTGATTACATCTCTGTCAGCACGGAAATCTTCCAGCATCGACCCAATGCTGTCAGCCACACTTTAGACATGAACTAAACAAGCTCTCATCTTGAAAAAGAGCAGTCGCTCGAAATATTGTAATACTGCTTGTTGTGCTTTTTCACTCCAGTTCACTCTGTCTCAATATATATATATATATATATATATTGAATTATAAACAAAGCTTGCTCTTATGTCTCAGATTGTAGAAATAGGGGGGTGATAAACCTTCATATCTACAGTGGTAGATGATTCTGCCTAACTGTCAGTATGTGGTTGAGTGGGTGAATGGGGAATAAATAAATGCTTCTCAAAATGAACCTTCAGCAAGTGTGTAGTCTCCCAAGAGACAGACCATCTCTAATAATGGTTGAGTTTTCAAAAAACTAACTAAAGGTGCCACCTAAGAAGCAAAAGAAAATGATGATGAAAGAGCAAAACAAGCTACATTTTCTTGTGAAAGTAGAAAATATAAAACGATAACCTCTTAAGACACAAGTGCTGAGGGCCAGTTCTTGGAATGAATCCGCAAGGGACTAAATTACAATGAAACAATAAATTCCAAGGATAAGTACCGAGCACCGTTCCAGCAACTTACAGAGCAGCTAGGTGTTGCAATGACTGCAAGAAATATTGAATTATAAACAAAGCTTGCTCTTATGTCTCAGATTGTAGAAATAGGGGGTGGTAAGCCTTCATATCTGCAGTGGTAGATGATTCTGCCTAACTGACAGTATGTGCTTGAGTGGGTGAATGGGGAATAAATAAATGCTTCTCAAACAGAACATTTAGGGGGAAAAAACGTGGAGGAAGCGGTAGTGAGAGGGGAAGAAAAAACTAGGGGGAGGGGAGGGGGGGGGGGGGAGTAAGTGGCGGGTCGGTGCAGAGGGGGAGGAAAGAAAACAGGAGAATGGAAAGGAAATGGGATGAGATATACATAAATAAGATAGAGAGAGAGAGAGAGAGAGAGAGAGAGAGAGAGAGAGATGCGATGCGTATTCTTAGCCCTGTCATCAGTAATACGAATACGTGTTGGATTATTAAACTACAGAACTGACTACTGCGTTGACTCACGCTGAGCTCCCTTGTATACTTGGTGGATTAGGAGGTACAGGCCCAGTGACTTCCCCTGATATTGATCACTCTTAACATAGTGATTCTCCACCGCCCTCCACGCCCCTCTATTTTATTCCCAATAAATCCTAGCCCATCACTCTCTGGGTGATGGTGGAATCGTAGGCCTGCAATCCCCCCCCCCCCCCCCCCCCCCCCCCCCCCCCCCCGCTTATAAGTTCATTATGTCACTGTTCATCGGTGGGAGATTGCATCTCTGAGGAGACCCAGGAAAAGGCTGTTCTCAAAGTTCTAATCTTTTGCCCACGTCTTTGGCCCATGCTAAGCAGTCAGTCAGTCACTCACACACGCCCGTGGGCGCCCTACGTCCACAGCGGGCCGTAAGCTAACAGCAATGCACGCTCCCTGGCGGGTGTTGCCTACTTCATTAAACACCGCCGCCGCCGCGGGCATGGCACGTGTTGTCCATCACAGCGCCAGTGCTTGCTTTTTGCTAAATTCTCAGGCACGGAAAGACGCTGTTTACCGCACTCACCGGCATTGAGCATCTTAGTATATATCAGTTTAAAAAGACAGTGTGAGCCTCCTTTCCGCTCTCCTCCACTGGCAACCCGTAAACAGCTGCAGCGAAAAAAAAAAACAACAAACAAAGGTGCAGCCCCTATCTTTCCATAATGGACTTGACCCTGTGATAGCGCGGGCTGAGTCGCTAACCCAGTTCTCACTGAACGTGCACTAAGGAGACGATACAATGGTATGCATCCATGCGTTGGTAAAGGGTGAATGCGTTGCTGAGTTTAATTACAAAAATCTTTTTTTCTTTCTCAAGTTCCTTTCTTTGCGGTGGATTCCGTATACAGTGCATTTATTACAATACATATGTTTGTGCTTAATCGATAAAAAGCCGAAAATAAACGCAGAGTGCTCTGTTTGAGACTTCTGTGAGGATATGGCTCTGTTGTGTGAGCATAGGGCATCCATCCACACGTCTCCTCACACCTCCAACCAGAAGGCCCACTTGTCTTCCTGTTTCCCATACCTGTTACCTATCCCAACTATCTTACTTGTCCCTTAACATTTCCTCACCCCCCTCGCCCTTTTTCACACTTGTCTCCCCCTCTCTCCTCCTTCCTTCATCCCTACTCCCCCCTCCCTCAATCTTTGAAATAAACATATTTTTTAGCTCTTACTTCTACCTGCGTAATGGTTGAATTCTTTGACGTTATATTGCCATTTGAATTGTAAGTGACTGTACCTAATGCTATCTGCGTAATGGTTGAATTCTTTGACGTTGTATTGCCATTTGAATTGTAAGCGACTGTATCTAATGCTCTGCAAGTACCATTTCATCGTATGTTGTCTTGATTTGTGTTGAAAATGTATATACTGATTGAAGATTCAGTCAAATGTTACGGTTTAACATACTAATATGTGATGGTGTTGTTGTGTTTCTTATCAAAGTTTTTTTTTTATATTGATATGTGTGTGTGCGTGCGTGTGTGTGCGTACGCGTGCACGTGTGTATGTCTGTCTCTGTCTTTCTTACTGTGTCTGTCTCTCTGTCTCTCTGTCTGTCTTCTTCTTCTTCTTCTTCTTCTCTGTGTTGCGTAAAGCGAGAGAACGAAGGGCGGTAAGTAACACTGACCATCGTGGAAGGAACCTGTCAGCAGACCTCTCGGTTCACCGGCCAATCGCGTCTTACAGCCTCCCACATCGGCCATTACCGCACCAGACACGCCCACTGATGGCCCCACTTTCCAGCACCAATCAATGGCTAACTCGCAGCGCTGGCTTTATTGTTTTGCCCTTCCCATCTTCTCCTGGCCGTGCTTCTCTTCCTTCTCCTCTTTTTCTTGTTCTTGTTTTTTGTCTTATGCTTCTTCTTGTTCTTCTTGCTCTTCTTCTTCTTCTTCTTCAGCTGCTGCTGCTGCTGCTACTCCTTCCTCTTCTTCTTTTCTTCCTCCTTCTCTTCTCTTTCCTCCTCCTCTTTTTCGTCTTTTTCTCTCTTTCATCATCATCATCATCATCATCATCATCATCATCATCTTCTTCTTCTTCTTCTTCTTCTTCTCAGGACCCACACCCACACGACCAGAAAGACAAGACGTGAACAGGGGCAGTCAAAATGGCGGTCTCTGTGAGGGCGCCAGCTAGCCAGGCACCCAGAAGACTAGAAAAAAAAATGACTTCCACTTTGAAGCACGCCGTTGGTCACGTGATCGATTCAGATGACCTCATAGTTTGTACAAATGAGGCCCCACCTTTAAATGATCTCACCATTTGCACGAATGAGGGCCCGCTATCAAATGATCTCACTATTGCACGAACGAGGGCTCACTATCAAATGACTTCATTGTTTCTGATAATATTTAAAAAAAAAAAAAAAACGTTATCAATGATGTCAGACTTTTTTCTTTACATAATAGGACTAGATTTCAAATGACGTCAACGTCTATCAAACCAAGGGGAAAACGTCAATTATTGCCGCCACTTTTACTGATGAGAACCCATTGTCAGTGACATCAGTCTTTGTACTTATAATAGTCTCCTGTCAAGGACATCAGTCTTTTGTACTTGAAATAGTCACCTGTCAAGGACATCTGTCTTTGTACTTGTTATAGTCTACTACTGTCCATGACACCAGTCTTTGTACTTATAATAGTCTTGTCAATGACGTCAATGTACTTGTAATAATCTACTGTCAATGACACCAGTCTGCGCACTTTGTAATAGTCTACTGTCAAGGACATCAATGTACTTGTTATAGTCTACTGTCAAGGACACCAGTCTGTGTACTTGTAATAGTCTACTGTCAAGGACATCAATGTACTATAATAGTCTACTGTCAATGACACAGTCTCTGTACTTGTAATAGTCTACTGTCAAGGATATCAATGTCTTGTAATAGTCTACTGTCAAGGACGCCAGTCTGAACTTGTGATAGTCTACTGTCAAGGACATCAATATACTCGTAATAGTCTACTGTCAATGACACCAGTCTTTGTACTTGTAACAGTCTCCTGTCAAGGACACCAGTCTTTGTATTTGTGATAGTCTACTGTCAAGGATATCAGTGTACTCGTAATAGTCTACTGTCATGGACATCAATGTACATGTAATAGTTTACTGTCAAGGACATCAATGTACTTGTAATAGTCTACTATCAATGGCATCAATGTACTTGTAATAGTCTACTGTCAATGACACCAGTCTGTACTTGTAATAGTCCACTGTCAAGGACATCAATGTACTTGTAATCTTCTACTGTCAAGGGCATAAATATACTTGTAATCGTCTACTGTCAATGACACCAGTCTTTGCACTTGTAATGGTCTTTTGTCAAGGACATCAGTATTGTATTAACCTGCTGTCAGTGGCGACATTCTTTAACTTGTGAGATCCTGTTGTCAATGACGTCAGTTTTTGTACTAATGAGTGCCAAGCCTGATGTCAATGACATCTGTCTTTTTTGCTGGTAGGAATCTGCTGCCCATAACGTCAATCTTTTCACTGATGTGAACATGTTTTCAATGACGTCATTCCCGTATTCTCATTGACGTCAACCTTTGAACTGCTGAGGGCATGTCGTCAATGACGTCAGTCTTGGGACTAGCACGAGCCTGCTATCAATAACGTCACTCTTGATACCACTGAGACTCTGTTGTGAACGACGTCGGTCTTTATAGGACTGAGATTCTGTTGTCAATGACGTCGGTCTTTACACCAGTGAAACTCCGTTGTCAATGACGCCGGTATTGATACCACTGAGACTCTGTTGTCAATGACGCCGGTATTGATACCACTGAGACTCTGTTGTCAATGACGCCGGTATTGATACCACTGAGACTCTGTTGTCAATGACGCCGGTATTGATACCACTGAGACTCTGTTGTCAATGACGCCGGTATTGATACCACTGAGACTCTGTTGTCAATGACGTTAGTCTTGATACCACTGAGACTCTATTGTCAATGACGCCGGTATTGATACCACTGAGACTCAGTTGTCAATGACGTCAGTCTTGATACCATTGAGACTCTGTTGTCAATGACGTCGGTATTGATACCACTGAGACTCTGTTGTCAATGACGCTGGTCTTTACACCAATGAAACTCTGCTGTCAATGACGTCGGTATTTACACCAGTGAGACTCTGTTGTGAATGACGTCGGTCTTTATACCACTGAGACTCTGTTGTCAATGATGTCGGTCTTTATACCACTGAGACTCTATTGTGAATGACGTCGGTCTTTATACCACTGACACTCTGTTGTGAATGACGTCGGTCTTTATACAACTGACACTCTGTTGTCAATGATGTCGGTCTTTATATCACTGACACTCTGTTGTCAATGATGTCGGTCTTTATACCACTGAGACTCTTTTGTCAATGACGTCAGTCTTGATACCATTGAGACTCTGTTGTCAATGACGTCGGTATTGATACCACTGAGACTCTGTTGTCAATGACGCTGGTCTTTACACCAATGAAACTCTGCTGTCAATGACGTCGGTATTTTACACCAGTGAGACTCTGTTGTGAATGACGTCGGTC
>JADBJO010001358.1:194825-204825 GCA_016801955.1 Conus betulinus | reverse complement strand
GGGGGGGGGGGGGGGGGGGGGAGAGGGGGGGATGTCTGTGTTGGGAGTGCACTACAGACCAATTCTAGGTTTGCATAGGCGACATCAAACAGAGCACTTGAATTCCGTTGACGACCTGGAGGCGGATGTTCTTTCGAGTAGAGAGAGAGAGAGAGAGAGAGAGAGAGAGAGAGAGAGAGAGAGAGAGAGAGAGAGAGAGAGACAAACAGACAGACAGACAAACAGACAGACAGACAGATAGAAAGCGGGGGAGAGGAAGGGGGGAGTTTGAGAGAAAGAGAGTGAGAGAGAGAGAGAGTGGGAGAGAGAAACAGAGAGACAGTGAGGGAGGGAGGGAGGGAGAAAGAGAGAGGGGAAGGGTAAGGGAGGAAGAGGGGGGTGGAGAGAAAGAGAGTGAGAAAGAGGGAAAGAGAGACAGACAGACAGAGACAGAGACAGACAGAGAGGCAGAGAAGGGGGGAGGGGGAGAAAGAGATAGTGTGAGAGAGAGAGTGAGAGAGAGAGAGGGGGGGGGGGAGAAAGGGCGCTCGTGCGCGACGGAGAGAGAGAGAGAGAGAGAGAGAGAGAGAGGAGAGAGAGAGAGAGACAGACAGACAGACAGACAGACAGACAGACAGACAGAAGACAGAGACAGAGAGAGAGGGGGAGAGAAAAGAGGCGGGGCAAGTTTCAAAGATCGCCTGCCACCGTTCCGTGATGAGGCACTCATTTACGTGGACCAGGGGGACATCAAATCGTAGTGAGAGGGATTACGATCACCAGCCTTCACAGAAGGCAAGTCGCCCTGTTCATCGTTTTGTCTCCATGATTGACTTTCTGCTCACACAGCGACATCCACACGGCCATGTCAAGTCATACAACCCCGCATTGCTTTTTCCTTCCTTGATTTATTGCCCTTTTTTTAAATTGCCACATCAGCGACGATCAGCACTGAAAAAAAAAGTTGTACTTTCAGTTTCATCCAGGGGTTGTCACTGCATGCAAGCTATAGGTTATATACACACAACAGCTCACCCAGGTAAGTGTCAAGACTACAATGAGCATGATTGAAAGTTCAATGATAAACGAATTAATGACTAAGATGAGAATTTAAGAAGTGAGTCTCGTAGCTACGACTTAGTAAAATGTCTGGCCTACGTATGAGCCCACCGTGCCGGTCAAAAATAAGACTATACAAATCTGTGAAGTTATTTGTTTTTCCATTGATTTGTTACCTCTTCTTTTCTTCGCATCACTCCACCAACTACCAGCACAGACAGGGAAAAGGTGTGCAAGCCTTTGATGATCTTCCTTTTCTTGACTTATTTCTCCTTCGTTTTAACACCACAGACCAAGAACCAAAAACAAAAAATGAAATAAAATATAACAAAACTATTCAAACCTCTGACGATGTTTCTTTACTTTATCTATTCTCACTTCTTTTTTTAACACAACCAGCAAGTCCCCAAATTAAAGACATACAAACTCTCATGACCGGTCTTTCTTCTTCTTTCAAGGATTATCATTTTCCCCCCTTTGCCAGATAATATTGTTTCTTTTTTCCGTTTTCTTCTTTTTAAGTAGATCTCATCAGTGTTCAGAGCGCCGGTGCCTAGGCAGGGAGATAGAGAATGAGTGATCGCAGTCAGCAACGAAGCTAATAACGAGCGGAAGAAATAGTCATCAAGACTCAACACTCAAAATCATGTATCATCTCAAAGATCTGGAACTGATAGTGGTAACGTTGGTGCTTGATTTCACAGAATGAAATCACAAATAGGTTAGAAACGTTTAAACGCAGAATTGCGCAAGAGGACAACTCTGACTGCAGTGCATACTACAGATATATTCAATTTTGTATGTCGTTGTGTTATGTGCTTTTAGTCAGTCCTCTTTTCTATGGTGAAAATCTAGCGTTGTAAATCAAACTGCTATTTTTTTTTTTCAGTGTTGGCTGCTGTTTTCTAGTGTGTGTGTTGTATACTATAAGCCAACCGACTATTCTATAGTGCGTTTTGTTATCTACAGTCATGGTGTGTTCTATATCAGTCCCGTGTTCTATTGTGAATGTTGTGTGATACTACTCCTCTTGTGAAATATTCTGATGACTCTGCGCTCTAAGCTCTGTCAAACTCTCATTCTATGTACCGTGATGATGTGAAATATGTTTTCAGCTTAGTGTGAAGACAAATACCCGAACTCAAATGTACAAAAGACAAAAGAATTGCTGATTGATTTTAGGAAAAAAAAATCTCCCAGATGTTCCGGACCTTCATATCAACGGCGAGAAAGTTGAACGTGTGAGTGAGTATAAATATCTAGGCACAAATTGATGACAAATTAAACTGTATGGCAAATACTAATTTTTTTCACAGGATATGTCAACCAAGGATCTTTTGCCTTCGGAAGCTCAGAAGCCTCAATGTAAACAGAAAAGTGCTGCAAGGATTTTATAGATGCTTTATTGAGTCCAGCTTAACTTTCTCTTTTATCTGTTGGTATGGAAGTCTAACTGTGAAGAGCAGGAATGTGCTGAACAAGGTGGTGAATGTCTGTAGCAAGATTGTGGGCGACAGACAGAGTAGTTTGAATGTGTTGTCTGAACAAAGAGCAGTTCGAAAGGCGCAGATGATTGTGAGTGACAGCAGCCATAATCTCAGTCAGTATTTTGAATTTTTGCCATCTGGAAGACGTTATCGGACCCCAAAATTTAGACTGAGTAGAACAAAGACGCGTTTTATCCCTATGTCCATCCAACTCTTAAACAAACGACTCTTCTTTACATGTGACGATTGAAAACATTCAGAACTTAAAACTGATGAGTGTGTGTGTGTGTGTGTGTGTGTGTGTGGTGTGTGTGTGTGTGTGTGTGTGTGTGTGTGTGTGTGTGTTGTGTGTGTGTGCGTGTGTGTGTGTGCGTGTGTGTGTGTGTATGTGTGTGTGTGTGTGTGTGTGTGTGTGTGTGTGTGTGTGTGTGTGTGCGTTGGCGCATAGCGTTGTATTAAACTGCATAACATAAAATGACATAAATAGAATGCTATTTCATTGGATATGAAATTTGCATTGATTGTGTTATGTTCTAAAATCAAAAGGCTTTGCCACATTGAATTTCACGTTTTGTGATAATGAAGTTGTTTGTTTGAATTTGTGTGTTGTAAGTCAATTCTCTCTTTTGTAGACTAGACTGTATGCTGTAAGTCAATCCACTGTTCTGTACTGTGCTGTGCGTGCTACATATTAACTTGCTATTCCATAGTGGGCGTTCTTGCCGTAGGCCATTCGTCAATTACGTAGTAAGGATTGTGTGTTGTAACCCAGTCATCAATTCTATTGTGTGTGTTGTGCGCTCTTAGCTAATCCACTCTTACATAGTGTGTGCTGCGTGTTGTAACTCAAGCTTCTATTCTAAAGTGTGTTGTATGCTGTATGTCAGTTCACTATTCTAAAAATCGTGCTGTGCACAAGAAGTCGGTCCACCATTCTATAGTGTGTGTTGTGTGCTGTAAGGCACAATCCTATATTCTCTACTGCTTGATGTATGCTATGTCATCCTACTATTCTACATTGTGTGCTGTGTGTTGTGAGTCATTCTCTATTCTGTAGTGTGTGTTGTGTGCTATAAAAGCCAGACTGCTACTCTGCAGCATGGACAATACTTGGAGTCAATCCTTTATGCTAAACTCTTTGCTGTGCGCTACAATCATCCCAGTGTTCAATAGTGTGTGTTGTCTGCATTAAGTCAGTCAACTATTCTACACTGAGAGCTGTGCCACTTTATATCTAGAGGCAGGAAAGGGAGGTGTAGAGGGGCAATGCGGTAGATGTTACAGATGTGATGTTATGCGAAGAATTCTCAGGGCCTGCTTGCTTCTGTCTCCTGTCAAATACATACACATCCAGATAGGCCAAAATCGATTCCCAGGGAGGGGAACCTCGCAACTCTAAAGAACAAGACGCGGAAAGATGGACACGAGTGCTCAAGATGGAATGTTGGAAGAGAGAGAGAGAGAGAGAGAGAGAGAGAGAGAGAGAGACGCTTTGACGCTTTGATGTTTTATTGCCTTCAGCGAAGTTAGCCATAAAGGCAAGGGGGGTTCCACACATAGTTTTAGAAATCGCATCATTCACAAATCATAACAAATAATAATCATGGTAGAAAACAATACAGTCAAAACAAATATTACAAAGTGTTTTTGCATATTAATGTTGCCAGGCATCTTATACACGCTCATAAGAAGTGACATAAAATTAAACACACACGTAGAATATACTATCTTCCCTTCCCTAACGCACCCCGCACCCCCCCGCCTCCACCCCCACCCCGTCCCCCTCCCCCCCCCCCCCCCCCCCCCCTCCGCTCTTGCCTTTTCCTATCCTGACCCACCAATCTCCTTCCTTTGACCCTCACTCTCTTATCCTCCCCTCAGTCCTAACTGACATCACGCCGCGCATACATGAGAATCAAAAAGAGCACACGCTCACTCATACGCCTACGTCGCACCAACACCGCTCTCGTAGCTTGACCACCCCCCTCCCCCCTTCCCATCCCTCCCACACCAACCCCCCACCCCCCCACCCCTTTCATAATATAACTATTCTCTCATTCCTCGCGCCGCCCCCTCACCCACCCTCCTCTCCATCTCCCCACACACAACTTCCCACACCACCCCCCTCCCCCCTCCCCCCGCCCCCCACGCCCAGAGGAGAGAGGAGAGAGAGAGAGAGAGAGAGAGAGAGAGAGAGAGAGAGAGAGAGAGAGAGGAGAGAGAGAGAGAGAGAGAGAGAGGGAGAGAGAGAGAGAGAGAGAGAGAGAGAGAGGGAGAGAGGAGAGAGAGAGGAGAGAGAGAGAGGAGAGGAGAGAGAGAGAGAGAGAGAGATAGGAGAGAGAGAGAGAGAGAGAGAGGAGAGAGAGAGAGAGAGAGAGAGAAAAGAGAGAGAGAGAGAGAGAGAGAGAGAGAGAGAGAGACATACAGACAGACAGACAGAACATTGAACATGTTTATGTAATTAGCTATAGCGCCTTGGCGGCTGACGGGATGCAAATCAAAGGCCAATAACATAATAAAAAGAAATGCAAAGCAAACATGAATTAGTGCAAGCTTGTATTGCAAGCACAGGACGCCTGAATACCGACCATACAGTATAATACACTTTGGAAGAAATGGCAATGCGTGAACAACCCAAACTGAAATGTATGACCGAGTCCTTTCAAATGGGTTCTTTTAATCCCATCAGTTGAAGTTCTTTTTTTCTTTGCTCGAATGCTCAACGCCTCTGCAGTATACTTTGCGAAAGATTTCACAGAGTCATTGTCGTAGTTCAATTTCAGCACTCTACGAGAGAGAGAGAGAGAGAGAGAGAGAGAGAGAGAGAGAGAGAGAGAGAGAGAGAGAGAGAGAGAGAGAGAGAGAGAGAGAGAGAGAGAGAGAGAGAGAGAGAGAGAGGAGAGAGAGAGAGAGAAGGCGAGAGAGCGAGAGACAGACAGACAGACAGACAGACAGACAGGCAGACAGAATTCCCTTCTTAACTCTCCTGAGATGAAGCTCTGGTTATTGGGACCAGGCTGTCATCCAATCGCCCTGACGACGTGATGAGGATTGGCATCACCATCATTCACAACGGGCGTTTCCTTCTGTTTCCTTCTGCTTTCATTAATAGCTTTCGCCAGGAAACCCCATTTCAAAAACGGCTTGCACAGCCAAAGTAGAAACATACACACCTCTGAAAAATCTTTCAAGGAAGGTAATGTCCCTTACCCAGATAAGATCATTTTTTGTCCGTTCATTCATTTAGATCTTACGAGAGTCTGTCAGTGAGGTAGCAAACTATGGGGGTGAGAAATTGAAGTGGGATGACACTGGGTCCTAAAAACACATACGTTATAAGAACAACAAACAAAGAAACATGTATCAAACTTGACAAGTAATCTTTGTGTAATCGGTCTCCGTACATAGCGTAACTTAACTGTGTTTGTGGGGAAGAGGTTGGGGGGGGGGGGGGGGGGGTGGTGGGGGAGGGGGGAAGGGGAGTGGGGGATAGGGGTGAAGAGAGCACAATTTCCCCATGGGGGCAGGCAATTTATGTATTTATTTATTCATTTATTTATTTATTTTTAGTCAGCAAAAACAGCCTGTCGTTGCAATTACGTCCTTTTAAGAGCTTCAAGGTATCTTGAGAGCTTCAAGGTATCTTGACTCAAAATCTCTCTCTCTCTCTCCCTCTCTCTCTCTCTTAAATACATTTTGCCTCATACTAGAAATGTTCATCAAGTATCATTGCTTCTTTTACTGCAAAATGAAGAGAGAATTGTGACCCGCTCTGTAACAATGTTCATTTTGAAAGCACTGAAACGAGGAGAGGAACTGTTATCAGTGAACACACAAATGCCAGAGTAATTAATTCCAGGAAGAAATTTTCTTATGCAAATATTTCCTTTCCTAATTTCCAGTATATGCGCCGAGCGCGTATGTGTTCTACTTTTGGTTTTGACCTCATTCCAGATAGGTCGGTGGCTTTTGTAATTAAACTATTTGAGTTGAGTTGAGTTGACTCTCTCTCTCTCTCTCTCTCTCTCTCTCTCTCTCTCTCTCTCTCTCTCTCTCTCTCTCTTTGCCCCTTGGCAATCATTACTGGTATCTTTTTGTTATATTTCTATTTTTCTTTCTTTCTTATTATTATTATTTTTTTTGGTATCCTAACCTCTGCGCCACCTCAGAGGCAGTGCACACACGCCACTCATTCCGACACCCCGTCCACAGCCACAAGCCCGGTCAGCCCCGCCGTAGCCCCGGCACCAGCAATCCACAGGGAGCAGCCAATGTCAAGTCGTCAAAAGGCAACCCACTGGAGAAGACACTGCACTGCTGCCGAGTCACTTCAGTGGTGTTCAGTGGCGCCTGTTCAGATCTAACATACGTAGGACACCACCTACTAAGCCCCCTACTGACGACAATAATTGCTTAGTCGCGAAGCCGGCGTGAGTGAGCTCTCCTTCCGGAGGGCGCCACCACTTCCGTCCAACGACAGCCCCCATGGACTCGCCGATATCGGTGACCCCGACAGAACCAAATCAGGGCCACCAACGTGGAGAGGACGTCAAAACTGAAGTCACCATGAGAGCAGGGCATCAAGGGCCACAGAACTTGAGACTTTTTTTGTTTAATGCTGATCGATGAGAATGAGGATGATTGATGATGCTACGGATTTCCATTTCGGTCTGAGACTACATGACAGGGCTGTACTCTACGCTTCCTTTCATAATATATCCCGGCGTTAACCAGGCCCGAGAGATACAGGCACCTGCAGTGTTGGTCAGGAAATTTGAGCAACACTCTCAGAAACGCATCCATTAAGTGGATGAAACTCGACTGTGTGGTCACAGTCTTCCCAACTGAGTCCGCAGCAAACTCAACTCTGGGTAGGAGCTGGTCGGAGCAGAAAAACCCGCATGACTCTGATGGGACTCGAACCCACGACCTCCCAGCCGGGAGTCCGCGACGTCAACCACTTCACCACGGCGGCTGGTATTACTGGTATCTTTCCTAACAGTGAGGTGAAGCCACATGAGAAGACCCAGGCGCTGGGTGGGATCGCTAGAACATTCACAGCAGACGTTCTGTTGGTAAGTCCAACAACCCACCACCCAAGACTGCTTTCTTCACTAAGTGCAGATCTCTGCTGTGGTGACTTCAGAGCAACAGAAGGGAACAGCAGCTGTAAAAAAAACCATGAAAAAGAACCCTCCATTATCTTCTCAAGTTTCAGTTTGATCAAGGAGGCGTCACTGCGTGCGTGCGCACTGGTCCACATACGCTACACCACGTCCGCTAAGTTTTGAGACCACACTACGCATGATTTGAAGCTGATGGATAAATGAATTAACAACTAAGATGAGAGAAGTGAAGACGAGGTGAAGACGAGGGTCTCGTGGCTGCGACTTTGCAGATGTCTGACCTACGCATTAGCCCAGTGCGCTGATTAGACCTTGAGCGCCTATCTAACATTGGTTGTCTTTTTTTTTTTTTTTTTTTTTTTTTTTTGGGGGGGGGGGGGGGGGGTATGTATGTGTAGTGAATGTACACATGTGTGTGTATGGATGTGTGGGCACGGGCCCATGTATGTGCGTCTTCTGCACATGTGTGTGTATGAGTGTGTGCGCATGCGTGTGTGCGCATGCGTGTGTGTACGTGTGCGCGCACGTGTGCGCCTGCATGCATGTGTGCGCGTGTGTGTGTGCGTGTGCAGATGTGCGTGTGCTTGCGTGCGCGCGCGCGTGTGAGTGTGTGTGTATGTGTGTGTGTGTGTGTGTGTGTGTGTGTGTGTGTGTGTGTGTGTGTGTGTGTGTGTGTGTGTGTGTGTGATTTGGGGTCTGTGTGAGCACACACACGTATCTGCATATACATATATGTGTGTATACGTGTGTGTCTTTGTATGTGGGCGTGTACGCATATGCATGTGTGTATGCATTTGTGCATTCATATGTATGCGTGTTTGTGCGCACGCGTGTGGGGTGGGAAGTGCACATGCACGCATGTGTGTGCGTAGGAGCGAGCGGACTTACGCGGGCACGTTTGTAAGTGTGTGTGTGTGTGTGTGTGTGTGTGTGTGTGTGTGTGTGTGTGTGTGTGTGTGTGTGTGTGTGTGTACGCGTGCGCGCGCGTGCGTGCATGCGCGTGTGCGCATGTGTGTGTGTGTGTGTGTGTGTGTGTGTGTGTGTGTGTGTGTGTGTGTGTGTGTGTGCGCGTGTGTGTGTGTAGTGACTGAGTGCGTGAATGTTCAGAAGATGACTCAGGATCAAGAATAAGAACAAGACCATCAAATACAATATATACGTTCACGCGTGCGCGTGCGCGCGCGCGCGCGCGCGCGCTAACACACACATACACACACACACACGCACACACACACACACACACACACACACACACACACACACACACACACACACACACACACACACCGCACACTTTTCGAGACGATCCAGCATTGTACTCCAATGGATTCCATCCCTTTGTGGGCTCGCTGAGAATGAGGAGATGACGCTCTGCCCAAGACAGACAGCAATATGGAGCAGTTCAGCCATCCGGCGATCTACAAAGAGGCCAAAATTAGCATTCACAGCCAAGAAGGCTGGGTACAGGCAGTGGTGCTAATCCAATCCCTCAGCTCCAGAGATACAAGCAAACAATCCTCTTCAAACTGAGAGTCGGCCACTGCCGACTGCTGAGCCATCTCAGACGAATTGAAATTGTCAACACAGACGAATGTCCGTGTGGCACTGATTAAAGACCCCAGAACACATCCTCCAACACTGTCCAGCATATCAAGTTTTGCGACGTACACCTGGCCGGAGGGGGGCAGAGCCGCAGATGCAGCTTTGGGGCGGTCGTCACGAGAAGTCTGTGGGATTCATCACGGCGCGACAGGGCTGAAGATCTGACGCAGAAGAAGAAGACGTCTCTTGGTTACACAGAAGTAATAGAAACGGATCGGTCACGAGCATGTACATTTTCCTCATCCGACATCTCTCACATTATTGACATTCCTTTCCGCGAAAGTCAACCAGGGGAAGCCCTAACTGACCACAGTTATGCCAGAGACTCATAAACCGTCATCGACCAACTTGTTCCTGTGGATGCAATGACCGTTGTCCAGTATATGTGTCACCTGGGGAAAAAGTGGAATTGGAATCCCCGAAATTATATCACAGAGATGTTAAATGCAGGCCTTTTTTTTTTTTTAAATTTCTATGAAGATAGTTTCCTTGCCTTTACTCTCTGTTTTCCAGTGTCTAGTAATATTCTATTCCAGAAAAAGTGCCAGCCTGCAAACTACAAACGTTTAACACCGCTGGTCATATACATGCTCATATATATGCTCCATACAAAACACGCTGAATGAAACACACTTCTCAACAAAATGATGAATAATTGTACAAATCTACGTTGCTGTAGAAGGAAATCGGAGGAATTATTAAAAAAAAAAAGGATAATTCACTCAAAAGAGCTGTGCACAACAAGAC
>JADBJO010001358.1:179825-184825 GCA_016801955.1 Conus betulinus | reverse complement strand
GGGATTTAACCTCAACCTTATATAGGTGCCAGTTGGAAATTTCTACCCGAGCACGTTTCAGCCCATAATCATTTTACTGGGCCACGGTTTGGCATAGACTCTGGAGATTAGTGCAGCTTTTTCATTTTTTTTTTTTTCGTTTTTAAAAACTTTATCATTGGTTTTTGCTTTAGGATGTGCCTTTGTTTTCATTTGTTCCAAATATTGCTTCTACGTCATATTGCAAATCGCACCAATTAGAATATTTGTAGCCTTAAAGCCTTTAAAAGAACGGAGAAGGCTATGAAAAACCAAGAACGTGTAGTTTTCAATTTTTTTTTTTTTTTTGCAAAGGCATCAGCCATTTATTGCCAGATAGACAGGAGTATCAGGGAATCCATAACAACATTGAATTAGATTACTAAACTAATGGACCAGACACATGATGTACACGAGAGACCCCCACCCCCCGCCCCTTCACACACACACCCCCACACACACACACCCACACACACACACACACACACACACACACACACACGCACACACACACGCACGCATGCTCTCTCTCTCACACACACACACACACACACACACACACACACACACACACACACACACACATACACACTTTTGCAAAAGAAAAAAAAAAAAATCCTAAACTTGAAACTCTGCGTACCGCTCCACAGCAAACATCGAAATCTGTCCCAGTTGTAAGATGCATCTTTTAAAGAGAGACTTGCGTTAAGTGGAACAGGGCAAGGGTACTCTCGTTTGCTTTATTGTTCCTCCAAAGGGAAGGTCGGCAGAAGCAGCCAGTGAAGAACTCAGAATATCCTTTTCGCCAGATGGAATTGTTTCTCATCCAACAGATGACCAGGATCAAGCAGTCAGTCAGTCTTATAAGTGCCTGTGTTTGTTCTAAACTATTTATCACCCTGGGGTCGCCGACAGATCGTCTTTTAATATCTTGTTCACTGTTGATATTTCACCACTCCAGGGGCCTCACTTTGAATGGTTATGGAAGACATGGAAGATATGCCAGAGTGTCGCTCGATCGTCAGTCCGATCGACTCTACCGAATGTGACATCTCCAATAGCTTAGTACAAACACACGCAGTTATAAAATGGTGTCAGAAATGGATACGAAGCCCACGCCCACATTAAAGGGTTTATATCCCACTTCTGACACCATTATGTAAGTGCATGTGTGGCCACAGACCGTAGTTTCGATTTTGTACTAAAATACTATGAAATCTATCTAAGCGTTTTCAGGCCTGCCATAAACTTGAGCCAGTATTTAATGTTAAACTGATAATTGATCACACGAACAACTCCCCACCAATCATTTCCTTTGTTTGGGAGGATTTTTTACCGATGAATTCACAAACAATCTTCAAACACATGACCTCCCCCTTAGTTGACGTCATATATCAGGCCTTTACACTCACCCGTGACTCTATTTAGCGCAGTTTCAATCTGTTTGCTGTGAACCACCTGGCATGTACATTGATGGCCATATGAAAGAAAATGAGGAGAAACAACTTTCAGGCACAATAAAAATTCTCAAAACAATCAAACTGCGCCTGTCTATAAATACTCGAATCCTTAAGCAAGGCCTTGACACATGACGCTTAGGTGTGTAGCCTGAGTGATAAGAAGAGAGAGAGAGGAGGGGGGGGGGGGGGGGGTGGGGTGTCACTGCAATTGCAATGGAAGATATGCCAGTTCTAGTCGCGTGATCGTTGAAGGTTACAGTCAGCTTGATGTGATCTTCACAGAGCTAAACCGCTGTACCTTGCCGCTCCTATGACATTCCATTTAGAGGGGGGATTGTGAGAGCACTGAGCGGAGGATTACTGTTCATGCCCTGCCCTCCTTCCCCTTGAACAATGTTTGTTTTTTAAGGCTGTTTTTTTTTTTTTGTTTTTTTTTTTTGCTCCCCTCCCTATCAAGAAATTATAGACATTTAAGTTCCGGTTTTACTATACCTATCTATCTATCTATCTATCTATCTATCTATCTATCTATCTATCTATCTATCTGCATGTCTGTCTGTCTGCCTGTCTGTCTGTTCTCTGTCTGTCTGTCTATCTGTCTGTCATTGGATGGTGCAATTAAAATTATCTGACGACATTGCTTTACGGGAAAAACTGTTGAATACGGACAGAAAATAGCGACTGCTCTTCATCAAACTAGAACAAGATGAAATGAAAGTTGTGTTGAGGCAGAACTCTGCTGCAATGAATCGGGGACGGAAACAATGTTGGCGGTGTAGACATGGAATAATGACTGGCGTGCTGATTAAAGACAGGAAATACTGATTACTGTCTTGACCTTGGGGAGGAGGTAATAGTGCAGTACAGAATCGACACAGGAATGATGGATGCAATGTTGATTTGAGACATGGAATGATGACTGATGCTGTTGAATCAGGACAGGGACCAGTGACTGCTATGTTGAATTAGGGCATGGAATGTTGGCTGCTCTGCTGAATTGGGACAGGAAATGATAACCGCTGCGTTAAATCGGGATGGAAATAATGATACTGTATTGTATAGGGACTGGCAATATTGACGGCTGTGAGGAATTGGGATAGAAATGATGATACTGTGCTAATTAGGATTTGGGAATAATAACCGCTGTCTGGAATCGGGATAGAACTGATGAAAGTATGTTGAATAGGGACTGGGAATAATGACTGCTGTATTGAATCTGGAAAGAGAGTGTTGTATGGTGTCTTGTGCTAGGAAAGAGAATAATGATCGCATTGTTGATCTAGCACTGGGAATAATGACTGATGTGCTAAAAAAAAAAAGGCAGACAATAACGATGTTGTGTTGAATCAGGTCAGGGAATAAAGATGCTGTGTTGAATGAGGACAGGGAATAAAGATGCTGTGTTGAATGAGGACAGGGAATAAAGATGCTGTGTTGAATGAGGACAGGGAATAAAGATGCTGTGTTGAATGAGGACAGGGATAAAGATGCTGTGTTGAATGAGGGGGGTAACGACGCTGTGTTGAATGAGGGAATAACGATGCTGTGTTGAATGAGGGAATAACGACGCTGTGTTGAATGAGGGAATAACGACGCTGTGTTGAATGAAGGAATAACGATGCTGTGTTGAATGAGGGAATAACGACGCTGTGTATTGAATGAGGGAATAACGACGCTGTGTTGAATGAGGGAATAACGATGCTGTGTTGAATGAGGGAATAACGATGCTGTGTTGAATGAGGGAATAACGGTGCTGTGTTGAATGAGGGGATAACGACGCTGTGTTGAATTAGGACAGTGCATAACGATGCTGTGTTGATTCAGGACAGACAATAATGTCTTCTGTATCGAATAACAATAGGGAAGAATGGCTGCTCTGTTCTACTACAACAGGAGATGATGACAACTCTATCCAATTGTGACGGTGTATAATGACCGTTGTGACAAATTGTGACAGGAAAATATAACGGCTGTGTTAACTTAGGACTGGGAATAAGAGCAACCGCTGTATTGAATGGTTGCTGTGATGAGTTTCGACATGGAATATTGACTGCTTTTGTAGTAGCTACTCTTAAATGATTGGTCTTCCATAATGGGTCTCTTTGTATCTATTTACCATTTGAATTGTACAGGGTGCTTTTGGTTGTGGCTGTGTTACAGCGAAGTGGAGTAACATTATATACAGCATAATATAGAAGGTGTAGCATCTCTCTCTCTCCCTCTCTCTCTCTCCCTCTCTCTCTCTCTCTCTCTCTCTCTCTCTCTCTCTCTCTCCAGAATCATCATATGCCATTGTATTTGATGAATGCAATGGAATATTTAGAAATGGTTTAATCGCAAAACAGTATGGGCCTTTTCCATCTGCAGATTTTTTTCAACCCCCCATATTTCTGCTGCATATGTTAACATTGGTTCTATTTGTGTATCAAATAACTTCCAAAATAAAGAGGGATCAATTGCTTTGTTTCATTGCTCTTAGAATTTCTATTACTCCTTTCTTCTCTTTTCTAAACTTTCAGACCATCCGGAATGTAAACTTAACCTCGTTGTAGAGATCATTCCGAGGTATTTGTATGCATTGGTTACATTTACCACAGCATTAGAGCAATACCATTCTTCTCTCTGAGACAAGAAACCACCCATGCGAAAAATTATGATATTTGTCTTATCTGAATTAACAGTTAATTGCAATCTGTCTGCCTCACACTTCAATACATCAAGCTGATTCTGTAAGCCAACAGCAGTGTTTGAACTAGAATGACATCGTCAGCAAATAGCAAAATAAATAGTTCAACAGCTCCAGGGATCATCTGTACACCATGTCTACCTTTTTCTGAACATTTCAAGGGCTAATTCATTTATATATATATAAAAAAAAAAAAAAAGCAAACAGCTGTGGACCCAAAAGGCAACCTTGTTTTACGCCACGTGTACATGAAAATAAATCAGAATAAACACTTTTTTTATGCACGCAAGCAATGACCGATTCGTCTATCCCACGAAGCGTCACGTACAATTTTCCCATTGATACCAGTTTTTTTTTTTTTTTTCAGGACATGCCATAACATATTTCTGTGTATAGAGTCAAACGCGTTTTTAAAGTCCACAAAAGCTACATATAGTAGTTTAGTTTTCTTCGTGGGAAACGTTTGTACTAGCGCATACAGAGTAAAAAAAATATGGTCTGCAGTGCTGTATCCTGCTCGAAAACCTGCTTGTTCTTCAACTATCTTCTTCCCTCTCTCTCTCTCTCTCCCCAATGTACATTCGATCTTTCGGGAAAAAAAGTTAAATATTGGTATAAGCAGAACTGGCTGCTACTGTAAAGCGGGTTTTGACAATAAATAGATTTGGTGTAGTATGGTTCAGTCAGGGGTCGGCGATGAAAGAACATTTATCTTGGAATTTAAAAAACCGTCTCATCGCATGTTTATAACAAAATTGGCATTCCAAGATGGAAGATGATATGAAGTATTCTTGGCTCCACTCGTTTCAAAGTAATCTTACAACCTGAAAAATTTC
>JADBJO010001358.1:172325-174825 GCA_016801955.1 Conus betulinus | reverse complement strand
CGCATAATATGTCCATCTTTCTCTAGCAGAGAGGTAACCACCTTTTCTAAAAACAAATTTCAAACTCTTACTCATATTGACTTTCAACTGGAGTGAATCAGCTGCCCATTGCAAACTCTTCAACTGATTTGGGAGGCCTGTTTCCAGTCTCTGATATTAATGCAACGTCATCAGCAAGACTTACAATAAATATTTCCAGAAAATTGTTTATAAAATGGGCACCATGTCTTCCAGAGTTTATCACTTCGGAAGTCAATTCATTAATAGATAAAGAAAACAAATCCGGGCTGCTAACATTACCTGTTTAACACACAGATGTACAATTGATATAATTAAGCAGCCCCACATAGCACACGTGCCTTTACACGGTTATACATACTCATAATACATTTATACTTTCTATGAATACCAGTTTTGACAAAATAGGCCAAAGTTCTATAAACATAATCAAAATCGATGAAAGCAACATACAATTTACGATTCGGACAAAACTGATTTTGAAAAAAAGCTAATAACATGATTATGGTCTACGGTAGAATAAGTTTGTTGAAACCCAGCTTGAAATTCGACTGTAATGTCATTATCCTCAACCCAAACTCGAAATCTTTCATTAATAATCGTTTTATACAGTTTACTACATACATTACACAGCGAAATTCCTCTGTAGTTGTTTGAATTCATAACCTAGCCTTTTTCATATAATGGTAAAATAATTGACTATCGCCAGCTTTCTGGTTATATGCCTCTATCAAACAAGCTGTTAAAGAAAAATGAACCAAAACTCCATTACTAAGTTTAATTTGCGAGCGCTGTTTGATAACTCCCCCTATAATCTTCTCAGGACCAGCCACCTTGTGACTTTTCAGTGTTTTCAAAGTGCTCAAAATTTCTTCTGCTGAGATAGGTTGATTTCAAATTATTATTTTCTTTTTATCACAATCATCACTCTCATCATAATCGTCTCCATACCAGTCCTCATTGTTTATAGCTTTATGACAATTTCCATAAGCACTTTGGCTACCATTATCTTCTCCTTGGATCAGATTACTATGAAACTTTTTTTTTCTTTCTAATAATTCTTTAAAACATACATACTAATCTTTTATGTTCATGTCATTCAAAGGCTGCCCTGTTGTGGAGATTTCATGCACACACTTCCAGAATTCCTTTCGGCTATTTACAGAAGTTAATAAGTCATTTAACCAAGTGTCACTGAACCGCTTCTCTTTTCTCTTTTGACAAATGTTTATATTCATGCCTTGCTATACATAAGGAAGTGAGATCGGGTGGAGACAATGCACATTTTATTCTTTTCAACAAATTGCGCATAGTTCTTTTGGCTACACAACATTCATCATCACACTAGTCGTTATCTTTCGCGCCCTTATCGATGACTACCTGTTTCTTAAAGTCTGCTGCACCCTTTCTGCAATGATTAAAAAGCACAAGTGCCTCGTAATATTTTCTTCAATCAAATTGATTGTCATTCCAATTTGGATTTGAATTTCATTTGAACAGATGTTGTCTGTGAACATACTGTTGTTAGCTTCGTCCCATATAAACTTTTTCCGAAACGTTACTATGATCTTTTATGCATATTTTATTATTCTTAGGAAACTCAAAAGGCAATGATCAGATTCAATTCAGTCAGACACATTCATTCTGTTGCTATCAGAAATGATTGAAAACAGATCATTCAATAGTAAACTAGTCATGTACACTGTTGCCTGTATCAGATATGTACGTGTAATGACCTTGGAGGTCACCCTGACACATGCCATTTAAAATACACAGGTCTTCAGAATTTCTGTTCAAGTTCAAAGGACCACTCACATTTTGATTTTTATATCATCACGCTCATTGGTAACAAAATTACCGGAAATGTTTGAGGCTCTTCCATTTAAGTCTTCATTAATTACTGTGTAAGCATCATGTTCTTCACTTCATAGCAAACAGTCACATAAAAATTCTTCCAGTAAAGATACACCATTTTCACAGTCAAAATACACATAATGGGGTGAGTTTTCAGGTGGTATATAAGCACACGTACATAATGTCTCTATCCATACCCGAAAAGTCATTTATCCAAAAGAAAAGCGTAGGAAACGGGACACTCCACACAAAGAACACAGCTCATTCCTTATCAGACAGACAATTGCGCCCGAGCGTCGTCCGTGTACGGTCAGTTTAACAGCCGATCTACAAAACCGCGTACCCTTTAAAAAGTTACAGCTGAAAATCTTCTACAAACGTCTCAACTAAACAGACAACATCAAAGGAAGATATACGAGACAAAATCAGAATCTATGTTTTTCGTAAAATTGATAATCCATAAATGTTCCAATAAAGAAAAGAAAAAATATTTTGGTCTTTTATACACATTGGGATGATGTAATTATATATCATTCAACATTGACGAGGTAAAACAAATACAACTTTTCATTCAACACACCCAACAACGTCTTTACGTATACGTGACATAAACACATCGTGACAGAGC
>JADBJO010001358.1:162325-167325 GCA_016801955.1 Conus betulinus | reverse complement strand
GACAGAGACAGAACAAGAACAAGAACAAATTTTTAATTCTTCAGGCCATCAGCCCCTAGAATGGGGTCAAACAAATTACATATCTCAGCGGTCGTGGAAAAGAAAAAAAAAACAACAAAAAACAAAAAAAAAAACAACAAAAGTATGAAGTTGATCTAACATGTGTGATACATAATGCATGGTCGCACTCTTATTGATTTTCCCTTAAACATTTAAGAACAATGGAAATTTTCTGTGCAAAATGTGCAGTGTATTAGAAGACGATGGGCATGTAATAAACCATTGCATTTTATACACGAGATTAAGGCAGAAATATTTAAATCTGAATGATCAGCCATTCATTAATGTATTACAAAATGACTCTGTTTGGAAATCCGTAGGCTGTGCATGTTCCTTTTTAATGCTTTGAAGATAAGACAGGATTTCATGGAGAGAGAGAGAGAGAGAGAGAGAGAGAGAGAGAGAGAGAGAGAGAGAGAGAGAGAGAGAGAGAGAGATGATGATGATGACGATGATGATGATGATGATGATGATGATGACGATGACGATGACGATGACGATGTCGATGTCGATGACGATCATGATCATGATCATGATCATGTCGACTACGAAGACGCATGTCACGGACGAAGATGTTCACGTTTAAAGGTAACAGATAGATAAGCTGGTACACAATTTTCTTCTCTGGTCCATGTCTCGGTTTGGGATGGATCAAGAGTTAGTTAAACAAATGTATTAAGAATACTGTGACGTGACGCTTGACAACACCATCCGATCGGTCCCACTAAAACACCATACCAAAGAATAGATTTCAAATCTATGCCCCTCTCCCCTCTCAAACCTCCTCTCCCCCCCCCCCCCCCCCCCCCCCCCCCCCCCCTTTCTTGCTTAGGACGGTGCGAAAGGCCCAACTGACACGATCTATGACACAGGAAAAAACTGCGTCACGGGAAATGCGTGCCGCCTTTTGTGCTTAGCAGCCTACCTCCCTTCCCATGCTGTACGATACAACGCAGCGTGGGATGTGCGTTCTAACAATAGCCCGTCTCACACACACACCCCCCCCCCTTTGTCCCGCGACACAAAGGCATGTTGCCGCGCTCTCCACCGTCCACCACCACCACCACCTCCAACCCCCCCCCCCCCCCCCCCCCCTTCATACCTGCGGTCCCCGTCCTCGCGGACACCTATGCGGACGTATATAAATTAACTGGGGCTCATGGACAACTCTACGGATGCATAAATTATCCCGTGCCGATTAGGTTCAAACAATTTCCGAGGCGATTGGTTACAAGACTACATCCCTCCCCTCTCACCCCTGATCGGTAAATGACAGTTTGTCAAAATCTGATCTGGCAAGTGAGAAATTCATATAGCAGACACACACAGGTGCAACTTCACTGACCCCTCAGGACTGCCTGTAGACACGAGCAGAGGAAGACAAAGGGACAGAGAAGGCCTAGTCCATTCTTGGTAAACCTCCTTGATCTCAAGTCATTCCCTGTTCATTCCCAGGAAAAGTGAGTTAGAACTCTGTTTTACATTTTTTGAATCTATGTATTGATTTCATGAATGCTGTGTGTGTTAACATTGTAACTTTGTACAAATGCTTAGCACCATTTATCAAACTGATGAATGATTATTCTGTGTAGTAGTTTGCTTGCCATCATATGGCAAAAGCTCTCTCCCCAGTGGTTTTGATTCATTGTTAACAATCTGACCACTGCTCTTTGTGTTCACCCTGACTTTTGTCAGTATGCAACTCTGTCTGTTAAGATAATAATTCAATGATTAATTTTGATCAGGAAAACAGTATGCCTGTACTAGGTAAAAACTGCTACTCTGATTTATAAATACTGGTGATTATTGGAATGATTTGTAGTGTATGACTTAAAGTCTACACCACATGTGTACTTGGACTAAACATAGCCCAAGTCAGTGTGATTTAATTCATATGAAACAAGGAAGAGTTGTTTAACTAAAACTGTAACATTGTATTACTGTCTCCTACCCTTTTGTAAGCTTAACTTAGCCTTTAAACAAAAAGTGGAGGTAATAGTTATAGCAGAAACTCTACCATAGAGAAAACTTTGCTGGCTGAGTCTCACAACCCTTCTGAAAGACAGAGGAAAAAGGGTAAATGTGTGCACTCGACAGACCAGCCACCAGATTCTCATCTACAGATCAAGTTCTCTTTATCGCAGAACTGGGATCCTGGTCACGCTGCACATCACAGTTGAACCAGAAGCTGGGACTTCGCCAGAACCCAGGGCGACACCAGACAACAAATCTACACCAGTGGGGCAGTCACCAGCCACAGGAGAGATCAACTATTCGCTCCAAAGCAGAGCTAAGTTTGCTTACCACCTGGACTCAAACCCATCAGACCCTTACCCTCACTTTATGATGAAACAGTGAGAACCTGTCTATGAGTACCACCCTGGCTACAATACTGGGTATTAGCAAGCAGGGTGGATGTATAATAACCATATACATCCAGTGTAACTTAGACAGAACCCCTGTATGCCAACTTAAGCTTGCTGCACCGAGTGCAAGTGAGTAAAGTAGGAGTGAGGAAGGGCCCCTCATTGTGGTAGTCCAATGGGAACTGAAACGCAGTCTATGGAAGTGACGCGCCATTTCTTATCTATGTGTAAGTAATAAAAGTTGATGTGTGAAAGTGCACTTAACTTGTGTCAGTTCCCTGTTGTTCAATTGAATGTTGAATGTTTGAACTTCTCTCTTCAATTCTGTATCTCGGAGCTATAAGTACTTTTAATTAAGAGTACAAGCCTAAGGAAAATTATCTCAGAGCCATTCTTCTGTATTTTACCAATACCCGGAACAAATAAAAATTTCTTTCGATGACTAGTACGGAAAAGTTGCTCCTTCCACCACTAGTAAGAGAGAGGGTGTAGGTGAAATGTAAGATAATTCTCATAGAGAAATTATTCAAGTCCTTCCCCTAGAGGACCCACCTAGCACTCATATCCATCTCGTCACAAATACATTACATCATACCTACTTTTCTTACTGGAAGAAACTATTTGATGATTGTTCAGAAGCAAGTGATCACCACTAGTTCACCATAGACAAAAACCGGCATGGCGATTACTTTGTTTTTTTCCATATTGATTGAGAGTGATACTGCACTGTCAAGTTGGCAAAATAACATTAGCCATTGTGATATAGGCCACAATGAGTGTGTGTGATTATACTGTTTCAGTTGTCTGTGCGTGCGCGCGTGGGTGCCTGTGCGTGTGCGTGTGAATGTGTGTGTGTGTGTGTGTGTGTGTGTGTGTGTGTGTGTGTGTGTGTGTGAGAGAGAGAGAGAGAGAGAGCGAGAGAGAGCATGTGTGTACGTGTGTGAGTGTATGAGGGTGTGTGTGTGTGTGTGTGTGTGCAGAGTGGTGTGGTATGGTGTGGTGTGGTGTGTGTGCATGTGTGTGTATGCGTGTGTGTGTGTGTGTGTGTGTGTGCGCGCGCGCGCGCACGCACGTGTGTGTGTGTGTGCGTGCGTGCGTGCGTGTGTGCGTGTGTGTGTGTGTGTGTGCGTGTGTGTATGCGTGTGTGTGCGTGTGTGTGCGTGTGTGTGTGTGTGTGTGTGTGTGTGTGTGTGTGTGTGTGTGTGTGTGTGTGTGAGTCTTCAACGCTGCCATTTACTTAGCAAATAGTGTCGTGAACCTACGCAAACTTAGCAAAATATGGCAAATATCGTTAAAAACCTTTCCCTGTCATTCCATGTACAGCGATGTCACTCATCGTTTGCAGCCATGAAACTGCGAGTATCATGTTCAGCAATAAAAATCATATTAAAAAAAAAAAAAAAAAACCTGTCATTTCCTTACAAAGTGATACACATTTTCTTATGAAGTAAGATCACTTGCAACTAAAGCTTTGTACACGTGTTAAAAATATGAAATGCATGATTTCTGAATAATCATGGTAAGCCGCCATGCACATTGTCTCAAAGTGTAATGTCTCCCTGACAGTTTCAGCTTCAGTTTCATCAGAGTGTCACTGCGTGCGGATTAATCTACGCACGCTACACCACATCTGCTAAGTTTCGAGACCACACTGCGCATGATTTAAAGTTGATGGATTGATGAATTATGACAAAGTTGAGAGAATTTACGAAGAGGGTCCTATGGCTACGACTTAGCAGATGTCTAACCTACGCATTAGCTCAACGTTAGTTAGTTATTTTCATTTAAAGTCTTTTCATGGTGTCGATGATTTTAAAACTCTAGCATTAAAACTGCAAAAGATTTTTTTAACATCACCAAGAATATTTTTAAAAACGAGGAGAGAGAGAGAGAGAGAGAGAGAGAGAGAGAGAGAGAGAGAGAGAGAGAGAGAGAGAGGGAGAAAGAGAGAGAGAGAGAGAGAGACAGAGAGAGAGAGAGACAGAGAGAGTTACAAGAAACGAGCAATAGTACAACATAAGAAATAACTAGCTAATCTAAGTACTGAAAGGCTGAAAAGATTAAACTGATCCCAGAGTAACTTAACATATAGAAAAACATGCAATATACATTCTTCGACTTCCAGGGGTTTGGAAAGTTTTCTTTGAAGCGCATTTTACAGTATATTCTCAATTGTCAGTTCTGCTCAGCAGAGACACTTAATGCCTTTACAGTACTCTGTCGTTAAAGCATTGTTGTTGTCTCGTTCGTCATGTCTTTAGATGGATTCCCCCGTCTCCTCGACAAAGGTGGCAGTACGTCGCAGGTCCCCCAGTCCATTAAAGCATTGAAGAGAACACTTGATCTACTTGCGCATGGAGTATTCAATAATGAAAAATGGCTCAGCGTGCTGGTCAGAATTTGGTACCTAATTGCCTGTGCCAGTATAATGATTGCATATGTGTGGTGTGTGTGTGTGTGTGTGTGTGTGTGTGTGTGTGTGTGTGTGTGTGTTGTGTTGTGTTGTGTTGTGTTGTGTGTGTGTGTGTGTGTGTGTGTGTGTGCGCGCGCGCGCGCGCGCGCGTGCGCGCAGGT
>JADBJO010001358.1:157325-159825 GCA_016801955.1 Conus betulinus | reverse complement strand
GTCATTTCCACTCGACTCTGGCCAGGCCAGTTCCCCTCTCTGTGTCATCCACTTCACTGTTCCCTCTGGCCAGGCCAGTTCCCCTCTCTGTGTCATCCACTTCAATGTTCCCTCTGGCCAGGCCAGTTCCCCTCTCTGTGTCATCCACTTCAATGTTCCCTCTGGCCAGGCCAGTTCCCCTCTCTGTGTCATCCACTTCACTGTTCCCTCTGGCCAGGCCAGTTCCCCTCTCTGTGTCATCCACTTCACTGTTCCCTCTGGCCAGGCCAGTTCCCCTCTCTGTGTCATCCACTTCACTGTTCCCTCTGGCCAGGCCAGTTCCCCTCTCTGTGTGTCATCCACTTCACTGTTCCTCTGGCCAGGCCAGTTCCCCTCTCTGTGTCATCCACTTCACTGTTCCCTCTGGCCAGGCCAGTTCCCCTCTCTGTGTCATCCACTTCACTGTTCCCTCTGGCCAGGCCAGTTCCCCTCTCTGTGTCATCCACTTCACTGTTCTGTCAACGTCATCACCGAATGGATCAGAAGAATCCTTCAAGTGTGTCACCCCCTCTCTCTGATGTGGTGTGTAGGTCGCTGATGGGCTGGTGGAACCACATCCCCTATCACGACCAAAGTCTGGAGCCTTCTGTGTTTCTTATGTGCTTTGTGCATGCCAGTTGCAAAGTGAGGTGACTGCAGACAGATATTTAAGCAAATTTTAAAAGGTATTTGAAACAGTTCCGCCAGATAACATGGACAAACGAATTGGATGACAAAAACACGACGCTTTTGGACCGCTTTGGTCTTCTTCAGGCAAGATACACAACGCCCATCTTGCGCCAAAATGGACATGCAAAGCGATCGCCCGTTCTTCATTTTCCTTGTCCTGAGTGTTGCTTATCTTGCCTCAAGAAGACCTAAGAGGTCGAAACGGTCGTGTCATGAGTTATCCTTGTTTTTATGCTATCGTGCGTTGGTTGTCTGCCACATGACATGACGTTGTCATTGTTGTTGGTGCACAGCCGTGTAAAGTGCTTGTTTGCTGGCAGTGTTACTCTGTTGGTTATTTCTTTGCTCGTGGTCGTTGTGCTAACGTGCTCCGAGCTGATCTTTTTTAAATGCACGAGTCAGTTGGTAGAAAATCCATCTCATGACGAGATCCGTCGGTCTTGGAGGTTTCTCTGATGTCAGTGGTTATTTTTGGTTCGTGTCACGTCAGGTGTTCCCGTGTTCACCAGTACTTCTGTGCACTGCCTCTGAGGTGGCGCAGAGGTTGGGACAGCAAAAAAAAAAAAAAAAAAGTACCTCTGTCTGTCTACCGAATCTTCGGCTGTCGTGACGCTGTCTGTCTCCTCGCCAGCTTCTCGTAGTTCTGTTTCTGCCATTAAAAGATGAAGTATCCCATCCATCACAAGCTTCTTGTTGCGTAGTCTGGCTCTCAGCCCATCGTTACGCATTTGGTTCACCAATGATGCTAAACCAGAGCGCTTCTATCGTACGGTTTAGGAGAAGTCCTCTCGTACATTCACAGGTGACGGAATGTGGTCTGAGTGTTCTGGCCTGTCTGAGGACCTTGCTACGTTATGTTAGAGGCTGGAATCGTACCAGAATGGCAGAACCCGCAGGAGTGTTTCCTTTATGTTCATTGTCTCTCCCATCGTAATGTCGTAATAAACAAGATCTGTCGTCTTCGATTTGCATGATTTCCACGTGTCACCTCTGCAGGAAAGGCCGAAGAAAAGGTGATTGTAACGTCTCTGTTGGTCAAATGGTATTTTACCCTTCCAGACGCGTGAGCTAAGATTCCAGATTGAAACTTCTATCCTCGACAGCGTTGGTGTCCACACAGAACATATCCTGATTTTCCTGTGTTTATGACAGCTTGCTGATAAGGCATTTATCAAAGTGCACTGCAACTGTTCAAGACTAGAAGCCTTACTTGTACATTGAAACAGTTGCAAAACAGTTTGCTGATGGCAATGAAAAAAAGCCATCAAATTGCTGTTGTACGTTTCTGCCATTACACTGTGTGTCCCTCCCGTCATAGTGTCCCTCCTGTCCACCAGAGGATGGTCCAGGGCTGGGCTCAACACCAGCTATTAACAACATGTAGCAAAGCCATGGACAGTTTGGCAGAGAACGTGTTGTGCATTCGAAGTCCGTTACGATTAAACAGAACATAATATAGGAAGCAATCGAAGACTTTTAGGCCAATTTATCTCTGATGTGGACGACCCTCCTAAAAGTTCGGCTGAGGGTGGTGGTGAGTTTTGGGGGGGGCGGGGTTGAGAGAGAAGGACGGGTTTGGAGAGAGAAGAAGGGAGAAGAAGGAAGAGAGAAGAAGAGAGAGGAGAAGAGAAGAAGAGAGAGGAGAGAGAGAAGAGAGAGAGAGGAGGGAGGAGGAGAGAGAGAGGACGAGAGAGAGAGGAGAGAGGAAGGGAGAGAGAGAGAGAGAGAGGAGAGAAGGGAGGGGGGATGGGGGGGAAAAGGACGGGGGTGGGCGGGAAAAGAAGACGGCACA
>JADBJO010001358.1:142325-152325 GCA_016801955.1 Conus betulinus | reverse complement strand
CATGAAGGTAACTATTCTCAGTTTGATAGTCTCCGTTTAGACGGAACAACTATTTTAGACGAGAAAACAGAGGAGACAATAAGAAACAAAAAATGTGAATAAACACGTAGACGGTTAAAAAAAAGTGAAAGTGAACGAGTTTGTTTAAACTAAGGTGGCAAAATAGAAAATAGAATTAAAAAAAAATGACGACTTTGAAACATGAACAGTAAATTTTTCTCTGATTTTATTAGAATAATTGAATTTAGTACCTAAAATTAGAATCGTTGTTTACACCTGACCTTTTCTGTTTATTGAAAGAAAAATTACAGAGTTGTCCCATTCTTCAACAGTTTCGGCTGTCTTCCGACGACTTCAAAGATGAAACATTACCCTCACTTTTGTGGCATTTCCAACACTGCAGGGGAAATTATCACAACCCAACAACTCCCAAGGTGGCCAGTTAAAGAATAAGAAAGGGCAATGGAAGAGAACAATTCAGTTACCAAAAGTGAATGATGAATAATACAATTAAAGAAACATATTCAAACTTAAGCTCGAAGATCCAAAACGAACGAAAGGGAAATCACTTGGACACAAGAGACAACAAAACAAAAACCTATCAATCCGTTCGAACAAAGTAAGTTTCAAAGAACAATGATCGCGCATGCGAAGGTCAACACATGAATCCAAGTGCTGAAGCCCACAGCCATAAGATGAACACAGCAAACATTAAAGTAACGAGCATCAACCGACTGGTCTTCTTCATAAAGGACAACAAACGAACAAACAAAAACAAAACAGACAATGGAACTAAAGATGTAGTGGAGGAAAAACATGACTGTGAACGAGTCTCTGTTTACTATTAAATAACTAAACGGAAATCGGGTGGATGGTAAGAATATCAGGTAGCGTGGGGGATTACGGTTAGATAGGATGAAAAAAAAAAGACACTGAAATAAACTATTACAACTTTTTACTGACAGCAACGTGAATGACCGAGTTCCGAATTTTGGATTAAACTGTTTGTTGATGTCTAAGAGAACTGACTTTTGCCATCTTTGATAAATCAGCTGATCACGTTTCTAGCATGGGAGACACTGGACACAGCTATTTTCAGACAACCTGGTACTGTTTTTATCTTTCGCTGATGGCATTGTCTCGCTGTAGTTTAAAGGTGCCGAACTGCTATACAGTATAAAGTTTACTTTGTTAGGGTTTGCCAAAGGTCACGGCTGTTCTTAAATATGGTTTCTTGGGTCCAAAGGTTGTTCTTTTACCCTGCGTCATTGATTATTGTGTACGAATCCTGTTACCGTGGCTTACATCTTGAAACGAAAACTAATCTTAGTGATGCAAACCTCATTCTGTACCAACCGCTAAAACACCTTAAAATCTAATCGAACTTTTCAAAAGCTGAAGATATATGTACTAAACACTTTTTACAATTCCGTTTGAGAATAAAGCCACTATCACTGTATTCACCTGAAATCGGAGAATGCAACTGCTGGAAAGCATTGAAAGTTTTGTGTCATGGCGGGTCAGCCATTTGTCGGAGTTCCAAAAATGCACACTACTACTGTGTGGCTAGAAGGGAGACAACTGCAAGAGCGGTTGTAAAATAACGCGGTTTGGGTAGGATGATGACACGGTCGATAAGACAGTGCAGGTTAACATAGCTAGTAAGATGATGTAAGGGGACTGAGAGTCCTAACCGGTACGTGTAAATTCATACTTGCCCTGTCTGTGCTTAAAATTTTCTGAGATACATTTTTTCTTTAGGTTAAAAGCAATGACACTGCTACGATTGCCAAATATAGTTCAAGAAAAGGTTGTTTCGTGCGGTCGAAGACAAACAGAGCTCCTGTCCAAGACACACAAAGACGATTTAAATTAAATCCACTTTGGGTGATGTCTGATAACAGCAAGGTAATAAGAACATGTTTTTTGACATTTGTAAGCAACGGTAGCCATTTTTTAGAAAACAGGAATCGTCTGGAGCTGTTACAAAGAGAGTAACAAAGTCATTCCTTCCGTTTTTCCTGCTTTTATTCCTCTTTTTCGATTCGTTACTTTTATTCCTTCTCTTTCTTTCATTTCTTTCTTTCTCCATTCCGTCCCCTCCTTTTTTTTCCTTCTGACCCCCCCCCCCCCCCCCCCCCCCCCCCCCCCCCCCCCCTCCTCTACCCTTCCCTTTTCTTCGTTCACTTCCTTTCTGTTTTCAGCATGTCTTCCATCTGCACCCTACTGCCTACATTTTTCCCCCCCTATTTTCTGGCTATACTTGTTTCTTTGAAGCTTTTTATGCTTTTTGTTTTCACTTCTTCTGTTTCTTCTTTTATCTTTTCCTTCTTTTCTTTCTGTATTTCTTCTTTGTTGTCTTCTTTTCAGCCATCCTTTCTTCCTTCCCGTCGTCTTTTCTTTCTTGGTGTTTTCCCTTCTCTCCTTTCTAAATTATTTTGTCAGCTTTTCTCTCCACCCCCCCCCCCCCCCCTTTTTTTTTTTCATCCTTCCTACATTTCATTTACCCCTTCTCTTCGTTTTTTTTTTTTTTTGCTTTGCTCCTCCTATATTTCCTTCCTTCTTTTCCATATTTCCTTCACATTTAATTTTCTTAACCCCAGTTCTGTCCACGTCACAAGTGTAAGATCGGCTTCACGCCCTGAAGAGGTTCTGGAGACAGTTCTGGCAGCTGTCATACACGGGATTTCTCTCAAGTTGCTGAACTCTGCTGCATTTCCGGTCTCCTGTCATTCTTCCATCCGTTCTTCTGCATTCCTTCCCTTCCCTTCTTAATTTTCTTCCGACCTGTCTCCCCATTATTTCTGTCTTCATACTGTCCTTTCCGTTCTCTGCCTTTTTTCTTCGTAGTTTCCTTTGCTATCTTGTTTCTTTCCACGTGTTTTTTTTTTTTTTTTCTCCTTTCTTCCTTAAGTTTTTGTCTCCCCTTTTCTTCATCACACTTTTCGTTTCTTCCTTCCTTTCTTTCTTCCATAACTTTCCTTTCCTTCTTCTCCTCCGTTTTATCTTCTCTCTCTCTCTCTCTCTCTCTCTCTCTCCTCTCTCTCTCTCTCTCTCTCTCCCCCCCCTCTCTCTCTCTCTCTCTCTCTCTCTCTCTCTCTCTCTCGTACCTTTCCTTTTTTTCATTATTTGATACTCTGCTTCTCTTTCTCTCTCAATCATCTCTTTCAGAATTTTCTCCCGCCTCCTTTTCTTTCTTCCCTAACTCCTCCCAGTCAATGTTTCCTGGTCTGTATCCCCAGGTAGTGGCGGAGCTACAGCAGGCAGAATGAGATCGTGATCCTGGAGTCCACTAATGACGGCAGCATTGATGAGTCGCGGACATGGTGGATGATTGAAGGGAGATCAAGTATCTCGTAGTAGTCGGAAGAATGATTGGTTTGGGCGTGAAGAGAAATTAATGAGACAGCTGCAGGATGAGAGAAAGAGAGAGACAGAGAGAGAGAGAGAGAGAGAGAGAGAGAGAGAGAGAGAGACAGACAGACAGACACAGACAGACACAGACAGACAGAGACAGAGACAGAGACAGAGACAGAGACAACAGACAGACAGACAGACAGACAGAGAAGGAGGGGGAGAAGAAGAAGAAGAAGAAAGAAGAAGAAGAAGAAGAAGAAGAAAAAGAAGAAGAAGAAGAGAGGGTCAGAGCTTTTGACACCACCATGACAAAACAAACAGATGCCTGACAGGACAGCACCTTGACAATACACAGAGACACAAGAGGACAGATCAGTGCCACAGAAACTATCATGGGAATACGTCAAGATATGGGGACGGGATAGCATCATGACAATACATACAGAAATGAAAGAACAGGTCAGAACCACGTTTCCTATCATGACGATACACACAGAAACAAGAAGGCCAGGGCAGCACCATAACGATGCTTTCAAAAGATAAGAGGACAGATCAGTTCTATGACAATTCATTCAGAGACATGTCTGCAGATCAGTACCATGAAAATACATACAGAGACAAGAAGATAGGTCAGTAAAATAACACTACATACAGAGACAGGAGGACAGGTCAGTACAACGACGATATATGCAGAAACAAGAAGACAGGTCAGTATAATGACACTACATACAGAGGCAAGAAGATAGGTCAATATAATGACAGTGCATACAGAGAGAAGAGGACAGGTCAGTACAACGACGCTACATACAGAGACAAGAAGATAGGTCAATATAATGACACTACAGAAAGAGGCACTTATGAGCACCAGTATGAAAAATACTGTAACAACAGGAGAGTTCAGTGCCCTGACAATACATACAGAGGCAAGAAGACAGGTTAGTTGCACTACACACACAAACAGACAGTTCAACACGACGACTTTATATACAGATACGTTAAGACAGCTCAGTACCATAGACGTCATCATAACAATACATAGAGGCATAGCAATACGTACGGATACAAGAGGATAAGTCAGTACCACGGACAGCATCACGACAATACATACTCAGACAAGGTCACATCAGTAGCGTGTCAATACATATAGATAGATACAAGAGTAGAGGTCAATACAACAATAATACATACAAAGACACCAAGGCTGATCAGTATCATGACAATATACACAGAGACAGATGGACAGGTCAGTAACATGACAATATACACAGAGACAGATGGACAGGTCAGTAACATGACAATATACACACAGAGACAGATGGACAGGTCAGTAACATGACAAATATACACTGAGACAGATGGACAGGTCAGTAACATGACAATATACACAGAGACAGATGGACAAGTCAGTAGCATGACAATATACACAGAGACTGATGGACAGGTCAGTAACATGACAATATACACAGAGACCGATGGACAAGTCAGTAACATGACAATATACACAGAGACCGATGGACAGGTCAGTAACATGACAATATACACAGAGACCGATGGACAGGTCAGTAACATGACAATACATACAGAGGCAAGGAAGACAGGCCAGTAATGTGACAATGCACACAGGGACAGGACAAAAAGGCAAAAGCAATATGACAATACATACATACATACAGAGATAAGAATGCAGGTCAGTACCTTTACAATACATGCAGAGACAGGAAGATAGGCCTGTACCATGACAATATATACAGAGACTTGACAGACCAGTACCATGACAATACATACAGAGACATGACAGATCAGTACCATGACAATATATACAGAGACTTGACAGACCAGTGCCATGACAATAAATACAGAGACATGACAGACCAGTACCATGACAACACATACAGAGACATGACAGGCCTGTACCCTGACAATACATACAGAGACAGGAGGACAGGCCTGTACCATGACAATACATACAGAGACATGACAGATCAGTACCATGACAATATATACAGAGACTTGACAGACCAGTACCATGACAATAAATACAGAGACATGACATACCAGTACCATGACAACACATACAGAGACATGACAGGCCTGTACCCTGACAATACATACAGAGACAGGAGGACAGACCAGTACCATGACAATACATACAGAGACATGACAGGCCTGTACCATGCCAATACATAAGAGACATGACAGATCAGTACCATGACAATAAATACAGAGACAGGAGGACAGGCCAATACCATGACAATACATACAGAGACATGACAGGCCTGTACCATGACGATACATAAGAGACATGACAGGCCAGTACCATGACAATACATACAGAGACAGGAGGACAGGCCAGTACCATGACAATACATACAGAGGCATGACTGGCCGATACCATGACAATACATACAGAGACATGACAGGCCAGTACCATGACAACACATACAGAGACAGGAGAGGATGCTACGACAACAATACGTGCAAGATAAAAAGAGAGGTCTGTACCATGGCAATACACTAGATATACTGTGGCAATACGTACAAAGACAACACTGCTCTATATCCAGCTAATTTTCTCATTCATCAAGACTTTAAAAGAATGTACTGAAGGCTGCTTTCTCGAGACTACTTTATTCTGGACACCAAGAGTGCTATACTATTATTGACTACACAAGATCAAACCGGCTTGTAGAATTGAACACGAACAGATTGTGCTCTGTGTGTGTGTGTGTGTGTGTGTGTGTGTGTGTGTGTGTGTGTGTGTGTGTGTGTGTGTGTGTGTGTGTGTGTGTGTGTGTGTGTGAGTGTGTGTGTGTGTGTACACGCGCATGTGTGTAAGCACACGCATGCCCATGAGCAAACGTGTGTGTGTGTGTGTGTGTGTGTGTGTGTGTGTGTGTGTGTGTGTGTGTGTGTGTGTGTGTGTGTGTGTGTGTGTGTGTGTGTGTGCAAAATAAACTCTTACAAATCTACATGGTGAAGAGAAAGCAATCGGTCTCCTTAGATACAACTTCTTTGACTTGATAAGAACTTGACTCGATTTGTTTTGAAAGTTTTGCCGTAGATGGCAAATACTGCAACACGAATTCACTGCCTTCAGCCATGACTTTCTCTATGACATGCAGTTGCCTCAACAATGCCATCTTAAGCTTCTCAGATGTGCAGTAGGCAAAGCACTGACTGCTTTTCAAACATGTTTTGCTTGTTCGTTTTCTTTCTTTCTACCTTCCTTTCTTTCTGTCTTTCCTTCTTTCTTTGTCTCCTGGCTAGGAACTCGCTACGTTTCTTTGGCCACTAGAAGTTTCCCTGAACTGAGCCTAAAGGCCAGCTCATACCGTCACGAATCTAGCCCACAATCTGAAGCAAAATCATTTTGGTTGTGGTGTTCTTTTGTGAATAAAGGGCCCCAGTGGCAGCTTCCTGACCACACCCCAGGTTATATTCTGCAATAAAAGCGCATACATGTACAACCATTGTACGATTGGAACCATAAAAGACGATGGAAGGCCTGTCATTCGTGTTTCAGCTAGCATCAAAGAACCAATACTCAGCATCGACCTACGACCCACCAAGATGTGCCACATGACGATACAACTCCATGCGATTTCGGTATAACACATTGGGCTCGGCACCTGCTGAGAGTATTTCAGCTCCTGGCTGGTGCATGGAGGTTGCAGGTTCTTCGAAACTCAGTCTTCAAAGCTGCATAGCGGGATAGCAGGAAACAATTTTATCATTGCCCGGCCTTTGGAGTACCGAAGACGTAAAGCAAGGAGGAGTTCTACAACAAAAGTGTAGAAAGTCAAGGCTATTATTGTGACCGAGCGATTTAATCATCCATTGCCGTGTCCAGGTACTAACTCAGTGCCACCCAAACTAAAAACGCAAATGTTCTCTAGACAAAACGTACTGTCTCCCGCGGCTATGTATTTTCTTGTCTTGTCATTTTCTGGTGTTTCGTAGATTATTTGTTCGCCTTCTTTAGTCAAAGGCTTCTATGATATGTGGGTGGTGGTCAGAGATATATAAACACAGACTGATAGAAATAGATTATGAATTAAGATGGCAGCTGGTCAGTTTTAAGTTATCAGCGAAGGAGCAAAGTAGACATCAAAGTTTAGTTGTTGGCCTGCGCTGTTCCCCTCCCCCCCCCCCCCCCCCCCCCCCCCCCCCCCCCCCCCCCCCCCCCCCCCCCCCCCCCCCCCCCCCCCCCCCCCCCCCCCCCCCCCCCCACTGTTAGATTGTTTGTATTTGTCTGGCTTTATTCAAGTTCTAAAGGCTGTGCCAGTCTTGAATAAAAGTTACTGTGTGTTAGGTTTCCTTATGGGAGCAAAAACTACCCCACTTGTTTACTGTTAGACATCAAAGGACAAGCAAAAAAGGTGTCAAAAGGATCTGATGTGTGATCTTTCTGAGTTGCTATGCTTTTCTTAGTCTACGCGTGGGCGCGCATTTGCGCCTGCGCTTGCGCGCGCGCGCATGCACACACACACACACGCACACACACACACACACACACACACACACACACACACACACACACACGCACGCACGCACGCACGCACGCACGCACGCACGCACGCGCGCGCGCACACACACACACACACACACGCGCGCGCGCGCGCGCGCGCGCGCACCACCACCACCACCACCACCACCTCTCCCATCACCACCACCACCAAAACGCACGTACGCACGCATTCGATCGCGCGTACACACACGCGCGCGCACACACACACACACACACACACACACACACTTATTGACAATGGCCTACATCGCCTTTATGTCAAGAGGGTGTACATTGATATTTGCAGCGCCGAAAAAAACAAGTTTATAATGCAAAGAAACATAAATTGTAATGGATGACCAGCCGCCGTGGCGAAGTGGTTAGCGTCGCTGGGAGGTTGAATCCCATCAGAGTAATGTGGGGTTTTCTGCCCCGACCGGCTCCTACCCAGAGTTGAGTTTGCTGCAGACTCAGTTGGGAAGACTGGGACCACACAGTCGAGTTTCATCCACCTGATGGATGCGTTTCTAAGAGTGTTACTCAAATTTCCTGACCTACACTGCAGGAGCCCGTATCTCTCGTACCTGGTTGACGCCGGGATATATTATGAATGGAAGCGTAGAATAGAGCCCTGTCATGTAGTCTCAGACCGAAATGGAAATCCGTAGCATCATCTTAATCATCCTCATTCTCATCGATCAGCATAAAAAAGAATGTCTCAAATTCTGTGGCCCTTCATGCCCTGCTCTCATGGTGACCTCAATTTCGATGTCCTCTCCACGTCTGTGGTCTTGGTTTGGTTCCGTCGGGGTCACCGGTATCGGCGGGTCCATGGGGGCTATCGTTGGACGGACGTGGTGGCGCCCTCCGGAGGGAGAGCTAACTCACGCCGGATCCGCGACTAAGCAATTATTGTCCAGTAGGGGGCTTAGTAGGTGCGTATGTTAGATCAGAACAGGCGCCATTGAACATCACCGAAGTGACTCGACAGCAGTGCAGTGTCTCCTCCGGTGGGTTGTCTCTTGACGACTTGACATTGACTGCCCCCTGTGGATTGCCGGTGCCGGGGCTGCAGCGGGGCCGACCAGACTGTGGCTGTGGACGGGATGTCGGAATGAGCGGCATGGGTGTATTGCCTCTGAGGTGTCGAAGAGTTTGGGACAGAAAAAAAAATGTAATGGATTATACAAATGCTAATGATGAGGCGCGAAGCTGTGTAGAAGAAAAAGAAAAGTAATGACGTGCTTTTTCGTCACTCAAAATGAAAGGAGAGAGAGAGAGAGAGAGAGAGAGAGAGAGAGAGAGAGAGAGAGAGAGAGAGAGAGAGAGAGTTTTCCTCTAGCATAGGCTTAAAGATTTCCCACTTCAGTTATTTCTCTTTACCAAACGGTTTTAACCTTTACGCATCTCAGTTCCCGACAGTGCTTTCTTCTCATCTCACTCTTTTAACCTTTTACTCTTTAAACTTTTCGATGACTGCTTTGGGATGCCGTTGAATTACCTTCATTCGATGACACCAATGGAAGACCACCACAATAAGCGGTTTCCCACTGATGAGTCCCAATCAGTGGATGATAGATCTCCAGGCAGGGAATATGAATGATTCTGATTTCAGGGCAGACTATTCTTGCCTCCGCATGCTACTAAGGAACGATTTATGCACATGTTCCAGCACCCTCTTTTTCTTTCTCGTACAATTTTCCTTCCTTCTTCCCTCCCTCCTGTCCTTTTTTTCAAACTATGTCAAGTCACTGTTGTAATGGCAGAAGAATGTCACCCTGTACTAGTGTTCTTTTTCCCCACTTTTCTGCTTTTAAACGTCGTTTTCCATCAGTCAGACTGTACGCCTCTCTGAAATCTGATGGGTACAACATACGTTTTGTTTCAGTCCTCGGTCATTTCCACATTCGTGGCAATGAGGTTATTGATTAACTTGCCACAGATTGATTAACTTGCCACAGATGCTACGAATAGAGTTGATCAGATTCTCTGTCCGTCACTACGATCTGAAACCCCAAGCTCAGGCTTATGCAAAGACCTCCGGCAAGAGGAGTGGTATTCGCTGATGGATACAGACTCTTCTAAATCCGTCCAAAACAGAAGCACAGCTTTTACTATTCTCCACGAGCGGCCGTA
>JADBJO010001358.1:127325-137325 GCA_016801955.1 Conus betulinus | reverse complement strand
CGACTGGCCGTTCAAACTCACAAAGGAAGGTAAAACGAAATATGTGGCAAGGGGGAGGAGTAATGAGCAGAAAGGGATGGGGTGGGGGTAGGGGGTGAAAGGGGAGTGGAGCATCTCCAGACAGGGATTTATTTTCAATGGCTTCAACCCCAAAGGATAATTACTAGGTCACGGCTTGACTGATCGCCATTTTATGGGTAGATGTGTGTGTGTGTGTGTGTGTGTGTGTGTGTGTGTGTGTGTGTGTGTGTGTGTGTGTGTGTGTGTGTGTGTGTGTGTGTGTGTGTGTGTGTGTGTGTGTGTGTGTGTGTGTGTGTGTGTGTGTGTCTGTGTCTGTGTCGCGCGCGCGCGCGCGCGCGCGCGCGTGTGTGTGTGTGTGTGTGTGTGTGTGTGTGTGTGTGAATAAGTGTGCGGCTCGACAACCTTTTATGGAAGGAACACTGCGGTAAGTACAACTTCACTCAAAGCCCCCCCCCCCCCCCCACCCCCCTCCCCTCTCTCTCCCTCTCTCTTTCTCTCTCTCTCTCTTTCTCTCTCTCTCTCTCTCTCTCTCTCTCTCTCTCTCTCTCTCTCTCTCTCTCTCTCTCTCTTTCTCTCTCTCTCTCTCTCTGGTTATGTCTTTCTATCGACAGTTCAGCAAATACTATTTTTCTTGCTGAAGTAAATTATACAGTTTCCAATCGAATTTCGAAATAATTGTAACACTGTGATGCAAGCAATTACGCAGTGTTGACACATCAAAATATTTATGGTTGGGGTGACTGAATCAGAAACGACCTATGAGGTGTGACCTGTGGCGGGGTAATGAAGAATCGCGGCCCTTGTAACTCCAGGAAATTGGGTCCAATTCCCTTCTAATTTGGTGTGAGGGTTTATTGTGCCAATTCCTTTTGTGATAGTCACTTCTGGCAGGCACCTCTTGCACATGTTTTCTTAGTCTAGAAAAAAAAATCTAGAAAAAAAAATAAAAACTCTCCCAGAGTCTGTATTCACATTGAGATAGCATGAGAACTGGCACCATACCCAGCGTAGAAGCTCTTCCAAAAATCCTGCTAAATTCTATTGGCCCCATGTTATCCCGATGTGAATACAGGCCAAATCAATAACAAAAATGACGTGAAAATATATTTAAACATGAAAGGAAAAAAGACCACCATTCAAGAAAGTAAAAATGGAACATTGAACACATCCTAAAGCAATGTCACACATTAAAATGGGTTTTCATAAAACCACCGTCAAAGTCTTTTCTAAAAAAAAAAAAAAAAAAGGTAAATAGGTTTGCAGTCTTTTGCAATAAAAAATATGATTATGTGTGTGTGTGTGTGTGTGTGTGTGTGTGTGTGTGTGTGTGTGTGTGTGTGTGTGTGTGTGTGTGTGTGTGTGTGTGTGTGTGTGTGTGTGTGTGTGTGTGTGTGTGTGAGAGAGAGAGAGAGAGAGAGAGAGAGAGAGAGAGAGAGAGAGAGAGAGAGAGAGAGAGAGAGAGAGAGCACATTTTTTTTTTTTCGAAAAGAAGATGTTTTAAAAAAAATGTGTGCTTGCTTAATTCAAAGCAAACACACTTCCACTCTGCTCCCCTTTCCCCTACTCACCCCACATCTACTCTCTCTCTCTCTCTCTCTCTCTCTCTCTCTCTCTCTCTCTGTCTCTCTCCTCTCTCTCTCTCTCTCTCTCTCTGTCTCTGTCTCTCTCTCGTCCTTTTCGGTTCCTAGTAATGCCAATGCCGCAACAAAGCCTAGTTAATTGAAATTTCTAGGGACTACTCCTTGACATGCTCAGTTAATTTCAATTTGTTAGGTTTATTTTGAGTTGTTTTAGATTGGGCAAAAATTAGATTAACTCAACACGCGAATGATTTCAAAATCGGATAATTAAAAGTCCATAGGTGTTTCAAAGGCTCTTTCAATTAACCGGGTTTTACTGTACATGGTCAGTTCAGTGGTGTTCATGATCTCTTTGATACAGACTCTATACAAACCTATTTTGACCTACATCATATCAAGAGGAGACGTACATATTAGACAAAATATAGAGATAGATACTGCATGAAAGTGACCACTGGTCATCTACGTCATGAAAGGTAGAAAAAAAATGCTCATCACACAATAATATGCAATCAAATAGAGAAAAATATGGAATTTACATCACAATGGAAACTAGTCATTCTTGCTGATTACCGGTCATCTGCGTTGGAAGGAGCAGAGAAACGTCAATACCATAACAATATTCTCTCTGTCAAACATTTTTTTGAAATATGAATTGGCATCAAACTGATCATTGGTCATTGTCACCGACCACTGGTCATCTAAATTGCAAGAAGCACAGAAATATTCATATAATAAACAGTAAATAATTACGTTTTCCAAAAAACTGGTCAGTGGTCATTGTTGCTAACCAGTTGTCATATTGTGTTTTAAGAAGCATATACACCCTATAATACATCAATACAGAATGAGAGAGTAAAATATGAAATGACATAAAACTGACCACTAGTCTTTTCTCGCTGACCACTGGTCTTCTACATTAAAAAAGAAAGCATTAAACATATCAATATGGAGTGAACTCAGGAAATTATTAGATTTACATGAAACTGACCACTGGTCAATCTTGTTGACCACCGGACATCTATAGTAGAAAGAAACTCGTGGAGAGCGTGGCAGCAGAGAGTCCTCAGAAGAGAAGCCCCCCTTCAAGCAAGTGTTTCGGCCCTTATCTCCTGACACTCTAGGGAGGTTGGGCCACCCCCCCGGTTCATAATTCCGGATGTCCCTCTGCTGCCCCTTTTTTCCATCTTGGGACAAGCCATGGCTGGGATTCGATCCCATGACCCTCTGGACATGCTCATTTTCCACTTAATGACTCGCACTCTAACCACTGAGCCACTGGGGCACCTGATATTTGTAGGGAAATTTAAGCCTTATGAAGTTCACTTTTGTTCCTCCCTGACCAGATCCAGCTTGAACACCTCTCTGCTGCTGCTTCTGCCATTGATTTCAGGGCTCTGGTTTTTCCCTCCCTGCAATTGAGAGCTGTTTCATGAGGCTGTATGCAGACATTCCTACAAACCCCCTCGCTCCAATTTCTGCAGTGAGGACTTTGACCTGATAGCCTTCTCTCCTCAGGCTGTTTGCCAGATCAGCATACTTTTCAGTCTTGTAGATTTGAGCTGCCTCTATTCTGCTCTCGTATGGCACCGTGAGCTCGATCATGATCCGCTGCTTGGTTGACTGAGAGTGGACTACTATGTCTGTCTCATACCACTCTTGCTGATGATCTCTGAGTGACTCTTCCATTCTGGGAGGTCTGCAGTGCGCTCCCAGTCATCTGCCCCGTCCAGCAGACTGTCTGCATGCATGTTCCGAGTGGCACTGTTGTTCTTGGCCATGATTTGCTAACTCCTGCCGTGAAGAATGTTGCGGGTGCTTTTGGAGTCCTGATTTTCCCTTTTGTGGTGTTGGTACTAGCCCAGACTGCTTGTACAATCTCTTTTGAGCACTTGGTTGTGTCCTCCATGTGTACCTTCCTTGAGCCAGGGCTACTTTACATGAGCTTTGGACATGCTCCACTGTTTTTTTTCATGGCAGAGGGGGCATGAAGGATCGTCTGTTTTTCCCCACTTCACCAGGTTTCCATTTGAGGGCAGAAGGTCATATGCGGATCTGAGAATGAAGCTGATCCTGAGAGGGGCCATGTGCCAAATGTCGTTCTAAGTGAGACTTCTTTTTTTGAGTGCATTCTCCCACGTTGTCCATTGCCCTTGCTGGCTCTGCTGGACTGCTTTTTGGAGTCTTTTTTGGTCTCTCTTCTCTCATCTCCTCCTGAATCATCATGTCTCTTTTGGCTTTTCCTTTGGCCTTTGACCACCATTCAGTTTTGGTCATCCCCAGTCCTTTTCTGTTGGTCTGTGTGTGTCCTGTTATTTCTCTGATCTTGAGACTTTCTTTTGCAGAATCCATCGCCTCTTGAACTTTCCATTTTCTGCCTGTCTTCAGCTGGGGCTTGATTGCTTCTACCACCTTGTCTCCTGAGTCCTCCAGCATGCTTTGAAGTCTGATTTCCCTGCTTTGTATTCCTCCAGGATGGATTTCAAAGGTAGTTTCAGCTTTGCTTGGGGACAGTAGAGCGCTATGTCAGTCAGACAGGGTGGGACACCAAGCCATTTCCTTGTGAACTTGTTGATTTTGGCTTCCATTGCCTCCACTATGCTGGTGCACATGTCGTATATATATCATCAGAGGCCATAGAAGCTTTGATATCAGCATGAACTGCAGACACCAGACCTTTTATATTTGCCAGGGAGCCCACACTGGTCAATGGTCTCCAAGCCTTCTTCCGACATCTGTTTGGTTTCTTTTGCTCTTTGTGTGTCTTTCAGGGTATCATCATACCATCTTCCAAGGCTCTTGACTGGCTCTTCTGTAACTGTTGGAATGGCCTGGTTGGCAACACTGAAGACCACAGATTCGGCAACTTTTCCTTTCCTCAGTGAGAGACTCCGTGATTTCTTTGGCTTGAACTTCATTCTGGATGAGGCAACTATGTCGTCCAGCCTCTCCAGCACATGACGTGTCTCGTCTTCTCTGGATGAAATCACTGTAGTGTCATCCATGAAGGCCTTGAGAGGGGGCATCTTGTATCCATCGCCAAGGTCTGTTTGTCTTGCGTTGCTTGTTGCTGCTGCTTTCAAGATGACTTCCATTGCCAACACGAACAGTATTGGGGAAATTGCACAGCCCATTGCAATGCCCACTTCCAAGTTGATCCAATCTGTTGTGTACTTCCTTGGTAGAGAACCGCATTGAGAAGCCATTGAAGTACTTCTTGAGCATGTCGCGGATGTTCTTTTTGGCACATGGTACATCTCAAGAGCCAGCTGTATCATCTCATGGGGTACAGATCCATATGCGTTTGCAGATCAAGCCACACTACGTCCAGGTCTCTCTTTTCTGTTTTTTTTCTTTGGATTGCGTCCCAGATCATTGTGGCGTGTTCTACACAGCCAGCCACGCCTGGGATGCCACCTTTCTGGACTGACACATCCAAGTACTTGTTTTCCATGAGGTACTTGGTCAGCCTTGCTGCCATGACAGAGAAGAAGATTTTTTCCTTCGACGTTCAGTAGTGATATTGGCCTGAACTGGCTGATGTCACTTGAGTTTTGCTCTTTGGGGATGTACACACCATCTGCCGTCATCCACTGGCCGCTGATCTTCTGGTTTCTCTCCAAGCTGATCGCAGCAGCCTGGGAGCCACTCCAGCACCTTGGGACATTTCTTGTACAGCTGGTAAGGTATTCCGTTTGGCCCTGGTGATGATTTGGCTCTGGCTTTGTCGACCACCTTCTTGATTTCCGCCAACGTTGAAGGCTTGTCATTGAACTGCTCCTCAGGTTTGTTGGCCACACCAGACCTTGAATGTCGAGTGGTGCTTTGCTCTGTGAGTCAGAGTATGTTTTCCTCAGATGCTGCTTCAAGAACTCCTTTGTCCACACTTAGGGTCCCAGATTTTGGCTGCTCAAACAGTGTTTTGGCAAACTGGAAGGGGTCTCTGAAGAAGTGCTCTTGGGTCTTTTTTTTTTTTTTTTTTTTTTGCTCTTCTTCTCTTCCTCGCAGATTCCGCTTTGCTGAGGGTGCTGTGTTTTGCTTTCAGGTCTTTCCAGAGTTTTTCCCGAGCCTTGTTTTTCAGCTGGCAGTGCGGTCTTCATTTGCTTCTTGAAGTTTTTCTTTTTTGACCCTGATCTTGTCCAATTCTTCGTGGCGTCTGGATTTCTTTGGAGGTGTTTTCTCTTCGAGTAGTTTTAGCTCCATAGGCGTCTCTACATGTGGCTAGTTTGTGTTCCAGGGTGCTTTTCCTATCAGTGCATCGAGTCTTTGGACGATTTTTGCATCCAGTTTCTCCCAATCCTCAGTTTCGTTTGCTCGTGGCAGGTTGAGTTTCAGGCGCCTGGCATCGAGGGCCTGTGCAAATTCCTCATCCGAACCAACAGCATGGATGTCCTCGGCACTGTGGTTTAAATCCTGGCCTTGATCTTCCGACGTCTTATCTGCTGATGCAGTGCGCTGCTGCTCATTCAGATGAGTCTTCACACATTCCATCTTTGTTCTGTGGATCTTCTAGGTTGTGAATATTATAAAATTACCATTAGAGCATACGCAGTCCGAGTAGTGAGCATTTGGATTTTACAATAAACTGAACTTCTTTGTGGTCACCTCATTCGATAGGGAGAGTATTGGACAGGTAAAGTTTATGGCCAATGTTTAATACCATGTCCATATAAACTTACCAAAATAACATAAGCAACATTTTTTTGTGTGTTTGCCTCTTTCCAGCGTGAATTGTATTATTTGGATTTGATAACTAGTTGATTTAACTACTTGACACTTGAATGTCTGATTTTTCTGATTAATTATGCACTCTGAAGATTTCTCAATGTGACCATTCAATAGAAAAACGACAATAAACTCTGTCTCATCCCATCACTTTTATTAGATATTATTATCATTTGGCTCTTAGTTTGATGTTAAAAAAAGACAAGAAACTTATAACAAAATTGAAAATAAATAAATAAATAAATAGAAATATGGGGTACTTCCCACATCTGCCCTCACAATCGGAGAAATTTTGGGGGGCGCCTCATACTTTCTCTCACATGGGAGAAAGTGCGAAAGGGGAAGGACCACACTTTCTCTCAATCCCGCACTTTCTTCTAAAGTGAGAGAAAGTGAGCCCCCACACTTTCTCCTAAAGTGAGAGAAAGTATGGGAATGAGAGAAACTGTGGCCCAACATCGACTTATTGAGAGCAAGGTAAGTTGGCGACAAATTGGCCAAGGGGCGACAGATTGGACAGTGAAGTGCTACCCAATCTGTCGCCCTAAAAAAACTTAGAATGGGCGACAGATTGCTCCTGGTGTTGAGGACCAGTCTGTCGCCTGGGCGACAAATTGGTCCGTGTGATGAGGCCCAATCTGTCGCCGGGCGACAAATTGGACAGGGGCGACAGATTGGCGCGAATTGGTCCTGGTTTGAAGACCAGTCTGTCGCCGGGCAACTTGAGCAGGGGCGACAGATAAGTCGTTAACAATGCTGGAATTGTCAGGTTATGCACTAAGAATGCCTGACATTTAACTTTGCTTACAGTTGGGTGTTTCTGAACTTTATTCAGTCTACAGGCATTGCAAATGTTCTCAGTTGTTTTTTTTTTTTTTTTTTTTAAAAGAACTGCTCTCTCTCTCTCTCTCTCTCTCTCTCTCTCTCTCTCTCTCTCTCTCTCTCTCTCTCTCTCTCTGCATGTGTGTCTGTGTGTGTGTGTGTGTGTGTTGTGTGTGTGTGTGTGTGTGTGTGTTCGCGTGCGTGCGTGCGTGTACGCGCGTGCGCGCGTGCGCGCGCGCGCGTGTGTGTGTGTGTGTGTGTGTGGGGGGGGGGGGGGGGGAACATTATATTGAACTGATCCAAGACCATTCAAAGTTCTCTTTCCCTTCCCTGCGATGTTCATCTCTCTCTCTCTCTCTCTCTCTCTCTCTCTCTCTCTCTCTCTCTCTCTCTCTCTCTCTCTCTCTCTCTCCTCTCTCTCTCTCCATCCACTTGCACGCCGCACACACCTCCATCATCACCACCACCACCATCACCATCATCGCCGCCAACGGCCACATCATCCAAGACATGTCTTGTTCTCCCATTTCTCTTTACCTCCTAAGTTTCCTTGACTAAAACACAAACAGGCTTTGTAAACAAACTTACCCACACAAAAGCTGTTGGTGCTCGTGGTATGTTTCAAACGAAAAAGAAAGTTTCGAAAACACCTTTTTTTTTTAATTGTTATGGAAAGAAAAAGCAGAATCCCCAAACTTTATACTACATACTACTCTCTCTCTCTCTCTCTCTCCTCTCTCTCTCTCTCTCTCTCTCTCTCTCTCACACACACACACACACACACACACACACACACACACACAAATATAAGAGCGTACATGTGCACGCATGTGTGTGTGTACGTGGGTGTACGTGCGTGCGTGCGTGTGTGTGCGTGCGTGTGTGTGTGTGTGTGTGTGTGTGTGTGTGTGTGTGTGTGTGTGTGTGTGTGTGTGTGTGTGGTGTGTGTGTGTGTGTGCGTGCGTGCGCGCGTGCGTGCGTGTGTCTCTCTTCGTTTACAATTCGCTCTCTCCCTACACTTTCCCCTACTTTACCATGCCCTGTATCCCCCCCTCATACCCCCCCCCCCCCCCCCCCCCCCCCCTCACTGCCCCACGTGTCTCTCTACTATCCGCAGACATCATTCAGACACTGTCGAGACAAGTTGTCGACCATAAACGAATGCAATCAGAATTGCCAAGGGACACGTTTGACCTTTGGCATCAATGACTGTTCATAGGTTCATGAATAAGTGATAGTCGACTGTGGACAAGTTGTCTCCCCCTAAGCTGATGGCGCCTGGCTCTGGGCCAATGCTTGGAATGTCCAGAACCCACAGCATCTATCGGTATTATGGCTGCTGCCCCACACAGACACTTCTCTCCGCCAGCTTGCGAGCTTCGTGTAAGCGAAAGGCTGTTTCTAATGTTTGCCAGCATCGAAAAATACAGACACAACAAATCTGAAGGAAAAAGAAGAAAATAAGAAGACGAAGAAGAAAAGAAGAAGAAACGAAAAGAAGAAAGAAGAAAAAAGAAAAGAAAAAAAAAAGAAAAAACAGAAGAGAAGAGACACGTTGTCTGAAGCCCGAAACGAAGGCAAGGAGGAATTGCAAGGGGAAACGTGTGAGTAAAAAGTGGCGACAAGACTTGAGAGAAAAAGAGAAGACGAAAGTGAGAAGAATGTTTGAAGAGAGTAAAGAGAAAGAAGATAGAAGAAGAAGAAAAGAAGAAGAAGAAGAAAGAGAGGAAGGGAAGAAGAAGAAAGAAGAAGAAGAAGAAGAAGAAGAAAAGCGGAAGGAGAGGAGATGTGAAGCGGGGACAAGGGGGAAAAAGGAAGGTTGAGAAGTCGAGAAAAGGAGAAATGGGAAGAAGATGTGACAGGGAAGAAGAGAGAGAGAGGCAGGAGGAGAGATCGAAGAAGAAGAAAGAAAGAAGAAGAAGGGAAGAAGAAGAAGAAGAAGAAGGAACGAAGAAGAAGAAGAAAAAAGAAAGGAAGGGAGAGAAGAAAGAGAATAAGAAGAGGAGTTAAGAAGAGAAGAAAGAGGGAAAAAAGAAGGAAAGAATAATAAGAGGAGAAGAAGAATGGGGGAAGAAGAAGAAAAGAGAGAAGAAGAGACGAAGAAGAAGAGGAGAGAGAAAAAGAGGGGGGGGGAAAGTATCCAAGAGACAGGCACAAGACTCCTAAAGAACAGAAAGAAAAGGAAAGAAGAAAGAAAAAAAAGATCAGAAGAAGAGAAAGACAAGAAAAGAAGAAGAAGAGAGAAGGAAGAGACGAAGAAGAAGAAGAAGAAAGAAGAGAGAGGAGAGGGGTGGAAGAAGAGGAGAAGAAGAGGAGAAGAGGAGGAGGTGGAAGGAGGTGGAAGAAAAAGAAGAAGAAGAAAAGAGAAAAATGTCATGGACATAAAATCTTTGGATGACATTTAACAACCTTCAGCTCAACAATGATAAAAAAAAAAATGAAATGATCTTCTTTGCACCCAAAAACATCTTTTATCTGACTGTATCCCAAACTCTATCAAAACTGGAAATTTGCCTTATTCAGACATCTTCATCTGCACGGAATTTAGGTGTTACCCTTGACTCAGCACTTTCCTTCCAGCAACATGTTTTCCACTGTGTGACGTGTCTGTTACTTTGAGTTTCACCGCATTGGTTCTGTGCGACATCTTCTCTCTGTTGATGCCACGCTAACCGTTCTTTCTGCCTTCATTCTATCCAGACTTGTTTCCTGTAATTGTCTTCTAGCTGGCTGTTCCCAGAATCTCCTCAGTCGTCTCCAGCAAGTTTATAACAATGCTGCTCGTTTGATTCTTAGACAACCCAGATCTTCTCATGTCACTCCCTTACTTCTGTCTCTTCACTAGCTGCCGG
>JADBJO010001358.1:119825-122325 GCA_016801955.1 Conus betulinus | reverse complement strand
GTTAAATAACAATTTTCCGTAGTCATTCGGTTGTTTGTCTTGCGAGCATCAATTAATACTGTGAGACTAACAATCTGCCATGTTTCAAGCACATTAACCCTAAAAAAATATCCTGAGAGGTATCAGAGGTTCTACCAATTATGTCAAAAATCAGAATAATTTAAACACCATTTGTTATCCAAAGGTCAGTTACACATTCATTCAGTGAACCAAGATATTATCTACATAAAACAGACATCAAAATGAGAACCCTCCGGGAGGGGGGTGGGGGGTGGGGGTGTATAAACAAACATACAAAACATCCCTGTCTACTCCAAACATGTTTTTATCAACCAGGAACCCAATGAAATTTTAACTTTTCACTTCAAGCCATCTAACAAAGAGGATTGAGCTATTTATCTTATTAGATAAATCACGCCTCCAGATCAGTTCCCTTGTCTTGTAAATCTAATTGCAGAATTATGATAATTATAGCATACACCCAAGATGTAATTCAGCATGACATGTTTCTATAATTTTTCACTTCAACAAAGTCAAAGCGACAAAGAAATGAAACAATATTGAATCAACAATAAACCATTACATTCCAAGTTGGAACCAACAACAAACCATTTACATTCCAAGTTGGAATCAACAATAAACCATATATATTCCAAGTTGGAATCAACAATAAGCTATTTGTATTCCATGTTGGAATCAACAATAAACCATTTGTATTCCAAGTTGGAATCAACAATAAACTATTTGCATTCCATATTGGAATCAACAATAAACCATTTATACTCCATGTTAGGAAAGTTAAGTGTTTGTGTACAGTAAAAGACATCATCTTCTTCGTGGATCTATCTGCACGTGCAACCACTCACCCGCTCTGCCACACATACTTGAACGAACAGTATTCACGGACGGTACCGTTACCTGCTACGGGAGTCTAGCGGTATTATGTCACTGAGGCTACAATTTTCAGTACTGGTAGTAAGGCATTTTTGTTTTATCAGAGTGGCCGGCCCACTCCATATTTTGATTCATCCAAGGTGCCATGAACACCGAGGAAGTGGTTCATTCAAGGTGCGATGGAACACGAGGAAGTGGTTCATTCAAGGTGCGATAAACACCGAGGAAGTGGTTCATTCAAGGTGCGATGAACGCCGAGGAAGTGGTTCATTCAAGGTGCCATGGACACCAAGGAAGTGATTCATCCAAGGCGCCATGAACACCGAGGAAGTGGTTCATCCAAGGTGCGATGAACACCGAGGAAATGGTTCATTCAAGGTGCCATGGACACCAAGGAAATGATTCATTCAAGGTGCCATGACCACCGAGGAAGTGCTTTTTGTCATCGTTAATTACATGCCTGAAAAAAAAAAATCACTGAAGCTTTAAGAAGTGGAGAGAGGCCACGTCTGCTTTCCCTGACATTCTCTGAAGGGAAGTCCTCTCCAACAAAAACGTTACTGTTCTTTCAATTTCACTTTGGCCATAAGAAGTATGAGGTTGTCTATGTAAAAATAGCAGCAAGCTATAACGGGAGAGTCCGATTTCACATTTAGCCTGTGGACTCGGTCAAATTCTGTTTCCCGTGCCATCTGTCAGAATCAGGCCAAGTGTTTTTTTTTTTTTTTTTTCGTCTACACTGCGCATTTGTTTCTGTTTGCTGTGTGAGGATATTATACAAAACAGGATTGTTGCGCCTGAACCGACAATCAAAATCATTCGTTTTTTTTTTTTTTTTAAACTGCTCTACTTTAAGTAAAAGCTCAGTGTTTTTTTTTTTTTTTTTTTTTTTTTTTTTTAACCTGTCCACGTTTTTTTTTTGTCAAATTTCCGATCTCTACCCGCAGATCATCATACCCACTATGCATGGTAACAAACTGATCACGAAGATCCGTTCAGCTGGTTTTTTTTTTTTTTTTTTTTTTTTTTTTTTTAAAAGTAAACTTCCAGTTCAGTTTGCTCATCATGTCCGCTATCGTGGGCTGATGTCGTCTGCCCAATGTCCAAAGAGACCCCCGCTTCTGTCCGTGCAGGAATGCCTTCCTGTCCTGGCACTCTAGCTGGTCAGCCTCGACTGCCGGGCGCTATCAGATCCAGCGAAGAAGCAAACTGACCCGGAACATCCGTTTGAGCAGCAAGCCCAAAGTGACGCGGGGCAGCTTTGGTTCGCAGGGTCAGAATGACGTCTCAGCAGGTAGGCTTCTCTGAGGTCCCTTTTTTTTAAAGATGAAGTCGATGTAAACAGCCGAAAAGGAGTCATACAACGCCCTTAGAGAGAGAGAGAGAGAGAGAGAGAGAGAGAGAGAGAGAGAGAGAGAGAGAGAGAGAGAGAGGAGAGGAGAGGAGAGGAGGGGGGGGGGGAGACAAACAGACAGCGTCAATTCCCCCACCCCTCCCTCCTACGAGTGAGGCAAACCGTCCGAGCGTACAGGTAAGACCTCTCACTGTCTCTCCTTCTCCCACGTGTGCACATGTGCACTCACACAAATGAACAAAAAAATCTCAA
>JADBJO010001358.1:99825-104825 GCA_016801955.1 Conus betulinus | reverse complement strand
GTTATATCTGTTACTCACTAATGTTTCTCTTCTTTATGAAATGTCTCAGAAAGTACTTGGGCGATCTTTCTGAAAATTTGTAGGTACGTTTACTTTGAGTCACGGATGATACCCGATGTTTTATTTTACCGTTATATTCGTTACTAACTTCTATAACCGCCCATAACGAGTTTTCTTCTTTATGGAATATCTTAGAAAGTACTTGGCCGATCTTTCTGAAAATTTGTACGTATGTTCATTATGGGTCACGGATGATGCCCGTTGTCTTACTTTACCGTTATATCCGTTACTAACCGCTACAATGGCCCATAACGGGTTTTCTTCTTTATAGAATATCTCAGAAAGTACTTGGCCGATCTTTCTGAAAATGTGTAGGTATGCTCACTGTGGGTCACGGAAAATGCCCGATGTTTTATTTTACCGTTATATCCGTAACTAACGGCTACAGCAGTCCATGACGGTTTTTCTTCTTACAGCATATCTCAGAAAGTACTTGGGCGATCTTTCTGAAAATGTGTAGGTATGTTCATTATGGGTATACGGATGATGCCCGTTGTCTTATTTTACCGTTATATCCGTTACTAACAGTTGTAACGACCCATAACGTTTTTTTTTTCTTTATAGAATATCTCAGAAAGTACTTGGGTGATCTTTCCGAAAATTTGTAGGTATGTTCACTATGGGTCACGGATCATGCCCGATGTTTTATTTAACCGTTATATCCGTTTCTATAAGATAACACGGCCCATGATGGCTTTTCTTCTTTACGGAATATCTTAGACAGGACTTGGCCGATCTTTCTGAAATTGTGTATGTATGTTCGTTATGGGTCACAAATGATGCTCGATTGTTTATGTTACCGTTATATCTGTTACTAACGGCTATAACGGCACAATGACGGTTTTTCTTCTTTATGGAATATCTCAGAAAGTACCTGGCCGATCTTTGTGAGAGTTTGTAGGTATGTTCACTTTGCGTCACGGATGATATCCGATGTTTTATTTTACCGTTATATCCGTTACTAACGGCTATAATGGCCCATGATGGTTTTTCTTCTTTATGGAATAACCTAGAAAGTACTTGGCCGATCTTTCTGAATAGTTGCAGGTATGTTCATTATGGGTCACAGATGATGGCCGATGTTTACCAGAATAGCCGTTACTAACGGCTATAACGGCCCAAAAAACGGTTTTTTTTCCTCTTTATGGAATATCTCACGAGTATTCAAGATTAACTGGGAGCACGTTTATATGCTTTGCATCTTGGTTCATTGTATTTTTTTTTCCCCTGTTCTTTCTATTTTTTCCCTCGTCTACTTTGTTTTTATTTTTTCGGTTCCTTCAACAATTGTTAACTTCTTTTCCTTTTTTCCTGCGTAGAATTTTAATCAAATATTTTTTTTTACTTTTCGAGTTCAGCTTCTAAGTTCCTGTGTGTTGTTTTTTTTTTAATCCTCCGTTACTAACCCCCCCCCCCCCCCCCCCCCCCCCTTACCAAATTCAGCCCTCCCCCCCCCTCTCCCCCCAACACCATTCCTGTAGTCTTCATTCCACGTTTTACTTCTCATTTTAAGCAATATTTGCCAGATTAAGTGTACAATGTCATAACGATTATCTGCTCATATGGTCTATATCTGAAGCACGAAAAAGGACAAGCGTTTACGCAGTTCAGTTCATTCATAATTGTATCCTAATTCTGTGACGCCAAAATTTTCAAGTTTTTAATGACTCGTCTTATTGAAAGATCAAAGCAGATAAACGGCTATACAGTCTCTCTCTCTCTCTCTCTCTCTCTCTCTCTCTCTCTCTCGTATGCTCTCTCTCTCTCTTTGCGGCGTGTGGTGTTTGTGTGTGCGTGTGTGTGCGGTGTGTGTGTGTGTGTGTGTGTGTGTGTGTGTGTGTGTGTGTGTGTGTGTATGTATGTGTGTGTGTGTGTGTGTGTGTGTGTGTGTGTGTGTGTGTGTGTGTGTGTGTGTGTGTGTTGTATTGTGTGTGCGTGCGTGCGTGCGTGTGTGTGTGTGTGTGTGTGTGTGTGTGTGTGTGGTGTGTGTGTGTGTGTGTGTGTGTGTGTGTGGTGTGTGTGCGTGTGTGTGTATGTGTGTGTGTGTATGCACGCGCGCGTGCGTGCGTGCTATTCAGGTAGTGTTGAAATAGGTAAATAAACGTATTTTAAGATTATGGTCTATCAAACTGTGTGAATAGTTGATCGGAAAGCAAAAATGACCATCAGCTACATTTAACAGAACACATAAGACGCAGTGGTCCTCCTCTGTAGGCCACGCCTGTCGCTGCTTTCCAGATCATAAGAGCACACAACATTGACCGTGAGCTGGGGGGATGTAGTTTAACACAAGATCTTGAGAGTTCACTGGGTCTGTTCACAGATGTTGAGCTATTGAAGCAGCGTTTATGCAAGTTCGCTCTCATCTTGATGCTTTAGATCAAAATCACCTAGCGTATGCTTAAACATGTCTACTACTACTACTACTACTACTACTACTACTACTACTGGTGCTGTTGCTGCTGCTGCTGCTACTACTACTACTACTACTACTCTCTCTCTCTCTCTCTCTCTCTCTCTCTCTCTCTCTCTCTCTCTCTCTCTCTTTAAGAGAAGTTAGGGGGAGATGGAACAATAGGGCGACAACCCCGCAGAATAGAATAAGTCAAACGGGAAAAGACAAAAAATAATATGGAGAGAGAGTCAGAGAGAGAGAGAGAGAGAGAGAGAGGAGAGAGAGAGAGAGAGAGAGAGAGAGAGAGAGAGAGAGTTTTGTTATTTTAAGAAACAAACGAAACCGCGTTATGTTATTGTTAATCTACACTGCTCATAAAACTGTTTGTAACATAGGGATAAGTGATATCTCTGACAACGTTTGAACCTGGATGCACATTGAACGAAGACAGTAAGTTATTCCACAGACAACCACCGGGATAAATAAAGCTAGGTATTAAAAGATGCGTTCTTGGGAGTGGTACCCCAATGTTGTCTGTACTGCCAGTCCTATTTGTTTTGATTTTAGTTTCCAGAGCTCGTGCGGGCACGGTCGAAGACCGCCCTGCAAATAAACTTGCAATGTTAGAAGCGAGTTTTTCCCTGTGAGAGGCAATGTGTGTAAGAGTCTGTAATAAGAATCAGTCAGGATTGAAGATTTGATAGCCCACCTATGAAGATAAACAAGCTTTTAAAAAAAAAAAATCTTCAGAGCGAGAGAGAGAGAGAGAGAGAGAGAGAGAGAGGAGAGAGAGAGAGAGAGAGAGAGTTTGTTATTTTATGAAAACAAAAGAAGAGGTATTATGCAAGTATGAATCGACACTGCTCATAAAACATGAGAAGTGATATCTTTTGAGAGACGTTTTAAACTCTGACGTACATTGAATGGAGACAGTAAGTTATTCCACTGACATCCGCGGGGCAAATAAAGCCAGGTTTAAGCAGATCCATTCTTGGAAGTGATGCTTTAATCTTGCTGGCACTGCGGGTCCTATTCGAACTGGATGTAGTTTTCGGAGCTGGTGAGGTATGACAGAACCTCACCCCACACATAAACATTGCTATGTTGTCAGCGAGTTTTAGTGTGAGAGGCAATATGTATAAGGATGTGTGAAAGGCAATATGTGTAAAGACCTATAAGAAGAACGAATCGTGTGAGAGGCAATATGTATAAAGACGTGTATGAGGCAATATGTGTAAATACTGTAAAAAGAATGAACTCGTGTGAGAGGCAATATGTATAAAGACGTGTGAGAGGCAATATGTATAAAGACCTATAGAAGACCGAATCGTGTGAGAGGCAATATGTATACAGACCTATAAGACGAACGAATCGTGTGAGAGGCAATATATATACAGGACCTATAAGACGAACGAATCGTGTGAGAGGCAATATGTACAGTGACCTATAAGAAGAAGGAATCCTGTGAGAGGCAGTATGTATAAAGACCTATAAGACGAATGAATCATGTGAGAGGCAATATGTATAAAGACCTACGAGACAAATGAATCAGGGTTGAAGGCTTTTACGGGGGTGGGGGGGGGGGGGGGGGGGGGGCATCACTTCGATAGCCCATCTACAAAGATTGACAAGCGGTTTATAAGTTTATTCTGGCCGACTTCCAGACGAGTAATTGAAATGAGATTTAAACATTGGAATTTTCAATAAAAAAGCTGAATACAGACCCAGACAGAGAGGCAGAAACAGAGTGACAAAAAGGCAGAGAGACAGACACAGGGATAGAGACAAAGATGCAGAGAGGCAAAGAGAGACAGAGACAGACAGACAGACAGACAGGACAGACAGACATGCAGAGCGAAAGAGAAAGGGAGAGAGAAAGAGAGAGAGAAAGAAAGAGACAGAGAGAGACACAGACAGAGGCCTACAGACAGACAGACAGACAGACAGAACAGAGATGACAGAGATAGGGACAGACAGACAGACAGACAGAGACAGATACACAAACAGACAGACAAAGAAAGTGACAGACACAGACATGGACAGACAAAGACAGCAAACCTAAGCGAAACCAGACGATGATCGAACGGCATGGCGGAGGGAAGCGTTATCGGTTGTTCGGTTGTCAAACTACGGTTCCAGTGTTATCTTCCCCCCCCCCCCCCCTTCGTTTCCCCACCCTCTACACATCCGATCCATAGAGATGGGGAGGGGAGGCGTGCTCATAAGATTTCAAAGAGAACGGGTGGGTAAGGTAAGAGGTAGGGAGAGTGGAAGGATTGGTCATTCTTTTAAAGTTCTTTTTCTTTCTTCAGATATCTCTCAGACGTGCGTGTTTGTGTGTGTGCGTGCGTGCGTGCGTGAGTGTGCGTGCGTGTGTGTGTGTGCGTGTGTGTGTGTGTGTGTGTGTGTGTGTGTGTGGTGTGTGTGCGCGTGCGTGCGTGTGTGCGTAGTGTGCGTATGTGTGTGTGTGTGTGTGTGTGTGTGTGTGTGTGTGTGTGTGTGTGTGTGTGGGTGTGTGCTGTGAACTCAAATGCAAGTTTGATTG
>JADBJO010001358.1:87325-94825 GCA_016801955.1 Conus betulinus | reverse complement strand
TATGGTCGAGATGTGGACGTTGAAGATGTTGGCGACCTGCCTGGCATCTACACCAGCCTCCAGATGGCCTAGGGCACGACTGCGTTCTCCCTCTGCTCGTAGTCTTGGCATCTCTGTAGCGCTCAGACGGCAAGTCGTTACCTGAACCTTGTAGTGCGGCTTCATAAAGGCTGCATGCCTGCGTACTTGTCGCTGGTTAACTTTGCTTTGCATGGTGTGCACGTGCCTCACATGCAGCAACCAGTTTGCCATTTTTGTTGACCCTCCAATGCCGGAAATGATGTGTTGCTCACAATTTTTTCACTGCACGTGAGTCTTGGACCCAAACAACTTGCCACAGTGGTTCAATATTGTATATTCACCCCTTTTCACCCGAAAAATAGCCATTCAATTTTTCGCGTTTTTTTTTTATGGAAGTCAGTATATATATATATATATATATATATATTTTTTTTTTTTTTATATATTTTTTTTTTTTTTTCTCTAAAAGTTCAAATCTTTGTCAAGTCATCACTATAATGACTGAAGAAGTGTTAGCCTTCACTTGTTTTCCCCCACTACATAATTGTTCAGCATTATATTGTCTGGTCAATCAGTCAGCATTATATTGTCTGGTCAATCAGTGGGTGATCTCTCAGGATATCCAAGTAAAGGTTGTCCTGCACAATTCTTAGCCACTGACAATGCTTGGGTTGTTGAACAGCAGAGCTGACCACTCAGACTGTTCCATATCTTTTGATCTCCCTTGCATCCTTGAATGGATCCTCAAGCATAGGCTCAAAGATTGTTCCTACATTTTATACTGTTTTCATAATGTTTTTAGTTTTTCATCAACTTTTTTTTTTTTTTTTTTTCCACACTTTCGTTTTATTCCATTTACTACCCTTTCGCTGGCTGCTTTGGGGGGTGCTGTTGGATTCGTTTTTGAACCCTTGGTGGTGAGAACACCACAGAATTATGGACTGTGGTGTGTCTGTATTTGACACCAAAGAGGGCAAATACAATCAGCCGTGTCTTGTCTTCAACTTATAAGTCCAAGCAATCCAACACGAAAGCTCTAGGAACAAGCAATAAAAAAAATCAAGGAGATTTGCCGTCGAAAATTTTTCATGTTTATTATATGAGTCCAATACGGAAAGCCCTAGGAACAAGCAATAAAAACAAATCTGTCGTCGAAGGAGATTACGTTGATTCATTCAAACAGCTAGTGAAAATTTTTCATGTTTATTATATACTCCCCTCCCCCCCCCCCCCCCCCCCCCCCCCCCTTTGCTTAATCTAATCTACTTTTTTTTTCTCTAAAAGTTCAAATCTTTCCCAAGTCATCACTATAATGACTGAAGGATTGTTAGCCTGCAATTGTTTACCCCCACTACTTCATTGTTTATATTATATGTGTGTGTGAGTTCAAATCTTTGCTAAGTCATTACCGTAATGACGGAAGAATTGTTAGCCTGCACTTGTTTTCACCCACTATTTAATTGGTCAGCATTATATGTGTGTGTGTAATTAATATATGAAAGAACCAGGAGAGAAAGAAGCAACACGTAATAGACCAAAGAAAGAAAATATATAACGCAGAAAAAAAGCAATGAAACGAAGAAAGAAAATAAAAAAAAAACTGTTCAAAAACCAGGCCAGTAGAAAGAAAGCTGTAGTAATCGCTCTGACAATTCCGCTAAAGGATAACAGCCTTGCCAAGGGGCTTAGCGTGCATCGGAGAAACCAAAGGAATAACAAAACAAAAAAGCCACCCCAAGCCACACACACGCATGCACACTTTCTTTAACTCGGATTTTACTCCTTCACCTTTAGTGGGCGAAGACAGCTAATAAACAAGCAAGCATATCAACAACGTCAACATGCCTTTGTGTATGTTAGCTATACAATACATATACACACAGACATGGTATTTTAAAAATACATATATAGATACATTTGAATAGATAGAAAGGTAGATAAATAAAGGAAGGAAGACAAAAAGATAGAGTGAAGGAGGAATACAGAAAAGATAAAAGGAAGTAAACAAGAAAGGAAATATGATATAGAAAGAGGAGTAAAGGAAAGGGGAAAAAAAAGAAGGAAGTAAAAAGGTAGACAGGCAAGAAAGTCGAAAAATAAAACTACAACAAAAAAAGAAGAAGAAAAAAAACTAAGAAGGATAAGAAGAAAGAAACGAACAAACAAAAAAAACCGAAGAAAGAAAACAGAAAGTGGAAAAATCAAACAAGAAGAAGCAAAACATAAGATAAAAAATTACGAATAAAAACAGACAGGTAGATAAACAGAAGAAGAAAAAAAACGGACAGAGACACAGAAACAGAAAGATAAATCAATAAAAAAAAAAAAAAAAAAAAAGCCCTCTGCGTGTGTGCCCTGTGTGTGTGTGTGTGTGTGTGTGTGAACAGGCAAGCTGATTCCCTTCCTGGAGAACGTGGTGGGCAACGCCTCGGCGGTCACCATCCTGGCCATCAGCGTCGAGAGGTATCGCGTGGCCTGCCGGACTCTGACCACAGCGCCGCCAGGCGGGGCAACCTGGCTCGGACCTCGCTGCTCATCTGGCTGCCTCCGTCCTGGCCGCCGTCCCCTGCGTCTTCATCACCAGCTACACCAACAGCACCTTTGTGGACGGCACCTCCGTGCCCGTGTGCAAGACGCCCATCCACCAGCCTTGGGCATAAGGTGAGGAGGGGTGGGGGTGGGAATGGGGAGCAGCGTGTGTGTGTGTGTGTGTGTGTGTGTGTGTGTGTGCGAGTGTGAGTGTGTGTGTGTGTGTGTGTGTGTGTGTGTGTGTGTGTTTGTTTGTTTGTTTGTGTCTGTCTGTCTGTGTCTGTGTCTGTGTGACATGCAACCCTGCCAACCCACCATTGATATCCTGGATACGAGAGCTACATCAGAGCCTCACCACCAACAGCAAGAGGATGAAAAAAAGCAGTTCTTCAACCTCCTTTGGTGGCAGAAAGAATTGCCACTCCCTGAGGACTATGAGTTAGGCACACTAAGACCTGAACTCGTTAGGGAGGGACAGACAGATTTACGATACAGACAGACTTACGAAAGAAAGACTACGATACCCTGACACCCCAACTCAAATAAGCAGTCCAGAAACAGATGACCAGTTCACACGCATATAATTTCATTGAAACCACGACACACTGGTTCCATAACATTGAATATTCCGCTCACTACCACACGATCATTCTCTCTCTAAAGCTCAAACATTCAACCCCTTGATACAATTTGCACACAGATTTCTAGTCACACCCTCCTGCACAACCAAAACTAACATAAGGATAATTATAAAATTAAACTAATGACTAAACTTAGTTCGGGTCAAATCCCGATGTGCCCAGCCTGGTGTGATGCATCGCTACCAATGCAATACAACCCATCCGACCGATAACACCTTGGGTATTGGCCCAACAGGACACCGTGAACCTGAGATCTACTCAACAAATCCACTTACAGGCTCATGCACAAGCCAGCAACCAGGGAATGAACTCCGACAAAATGACAGACCAGTGACTGGTATAGAATGCCCCAAACTAAAACTTTGTAACTTAATGACAGACCAGTGACTAATGTGGAATGCCCCAAACTACAACTCTGTAACACATACTTCCAAGATTAACTAAGTCGGGTTACATTCCAACAAGTACGCACTTAAAGCACGCGTGACCGATTGATAATCCAATAACTGGGTTGCTATAACACTCACACAGAATGGCCCAATCAAGTCATCCAAAATGTAAGAAATGTGTATCTAAATGCCTCTTGCCACCACACAAAAGACAAAAATTATCTTGAAAACCCGTGCAGCTTTGCGACACACACAAGCAATGACTAATTAACCAACATTAAACCAACTGTGCAATTATCTTAACTAAATAAATTTAAAGCCCCTGTTCGTCGTAAACATTCACATGTACTGCTTGAAACTGTCGCAGCAACAGGAACAGTAGTCCACGCTGTGCCACTCCTCGCACAGGGATCCAGTCGACAGATAAGGCAGGAGTACAGAGAGACAACTGTGGACACATACAGACGCACCCCCCACTAAGAATCTATTATGAATCCCATAGGACCCCACACATACTAAATTCACACTCATCATAAGCACAACACGTGGGAGTCAAAGTCATTACTGTTGGATGTTCTGTTTCTTAAACTAACCTATTCCAATCATAAGATGCATCCAATGGTAACCTTAACCAAATTAATAAACCAGCGTTAGCGACTACATCATTCATTTGCATAAATGGAAAGAGTTTTCCAGACAGACAATACGCAGCTTACTTTACAAGGCATCAGTGCCACACAGTAGTACAAAATCAAAGTCAAACTTCAGTCTGACTCAAACTCATAGCCCGGTCCGACTCCATATCCACTATCGCGTACTTTTCTTAGATAGCAGAACAACCTTAAAAACCGTGCATGGCTTCCAACACAAATCCCAACGTCAGGAACAAGGTCCAAACGTCTGCAACTTGGAAAGCAAGAGATAACTGATGCAGATACTTATTACCCAAAATAAATCTGTCGGTCACTGCCACTGCCACTGCTGTAAACCTCACTTGCAACTTACAGCCTATGTCCGAACCATAGGACAACCACACACACACCACATCACTACCCCCAAAATGCTCCCAAGGCTGTCAATTTGTGTTAAAGCTGATCTTCAGCTAAAATATCCAGCTGGCATACTCCAACTGACTGAGCAATGCACATAAGGTTGACAAACAGCCTCAACAAACTTCGAATCATATACGACTTAAACCCAACGATTCACAACAATGGGCTGTCTCCCCTGGTTAACTTCCAGACAGGTGCCAACAGTACTAGCAACCACACAGATACATTATTCCTAGTCTGGCATTAAGGCCTGCTAATAAGACTAAAAACACCACACTGACACCGACAGGTTCCAGTGACTGAAACTATTGAAAGATCACATGAATAAATGTACTTACACATGCACTACGTTGATCTTACATGCTCAGGTTCATATCAATTTACATAACTACTCAATGCAAACAATACACTGTTGAAATTGCAAAACCAATAGCCCTTCCTGGCGCTAACACGGCCCTTTGCCTGGCACCTCAGACAGCTTCCGGCATCCAGATGCCCAAAATCAACAAAATAAAGATAAGGATTTCCTTCTGAGTCCCCCGTATCCTGGCTCAATCCAACCACAAACCCTGTTCAGATGATAGGATTACTAAAATGTCTACACTGAATTATACCAAACGTACCTGAACCAAAACGTATCCGGCCCAACTCCGAGATGGGTTGTCCCAGCGCCACCAAGGCCATCCCCAGACCGGCACGTCCACAGCACGCAACTACAGCAACCAAGTCTTCACCCCACCAGGATTTCAGGAAGATAGGTTATAGTCCAACAAGAACGCAGCGCGTTCACCAGGTTTTCCAATCGCACAGTAGCTCCAGGGAAGACACTGGTACCAAATAAATCTACAGGCACGAGTCACTCCACCTCTTCAGTGCAGCTCCAGCAAAACTAGGCTACTTGCAATTTCACAGGTCACAGTTACGACAGTCCTTCCACTGTACCTCCAACAGCGAGAAGAATATTACACAATAACACTGAATCAGTCCCCTCCAGACTTAAGGCAGCTCCGCTAATCCCTAAGTCAGAATCCAGAACACGAGGTTCCTAAAAGGATTCCCTGTAACTTCCAAACATACAAAAACGACACACAAAAACTGTCAGAGACTTCCACTATGAAACAGCTGCAAAATAACACTGAGCGACGGTTCACCTAAACCCCAGCCTGCTTTACTGTAAACTTGGCTATGACTGGATAATTCAACGTGAGGCTAATGCGTGGAAAACTATGATTGGACGATTCACAGTGAGGCTGATGCATGAACCAATTTACCCACTCCCCAAGGAAAACATTAAAGAGTTCAAGATATCTCCCTACCCTCCCGAAGCTGTGCTGTCACACAGATATCCACTGACGCACGCAAAGCATGCGATGTGAGCGGAAAATGTTCGCCGGCTCACAAACACACACACTGGGGAGTAGTTTCTGATGCTTATATGCAAGATGCATTGACATGGGACATAATCAGTCTGCACATGCAGAAGTTCAAACAGGAGTCCCCTCCGATAGACCAATCTATAACATGTACGGGCTCAAGTAACAATGTCAGTGAAGCCTGATATATATGCTCATGCCCTCTTGCCTACCAGGTTTTGTTGACGACCATCCTGGAACCTACAAATGTGGGAAGGAGAATTGTGTATTATGCCAGGTCCACTTATGGATCCACATCGTTCAGATCGTCCAGAACAGGAGAGTTGTTCAAGCTCAAGAATGACGTGCGAAAAAAGTAATATCGTCCTTCTTCTCTCTTACTTTCTAGGCAATAACTTGTTCTCCTTTCCGTCTGTTCTTCAGGTGTACATCGTAGTGACCACCAGCCTGTTCTTCGTGCTCCCGCTCCTAGCCATCTACGTCCTCTACAGCAAAGTCTGCCTCAAGCTCATCCGACTCTTCAAGACAGAGCGGGAGAAGCTGCAGAGCTACCCTCGTGAGATCGTCCGCCTGAAGAGACAGATGATTCAGATCATCGTCACCGTCGTCATGATCTTCTTCATCTGTCACACCCCCCTACGGGCTCTGGTGCTGTGGACCATGTTCGAGGACCGGCGGAACCTGGCGGAGATCAACTTTGAAGCGTACCTGACCTTGTTCTACATGACGCGCATCTTGCTCTACTCCAACCACGCCATTAACCCCTTCGTGTACAACTTCGTGTCCAGGAAGTTCCGCAGAGCGCTTCTCTGGCTGTGCTGCGAGCGCCGCCGCAGGGTGAGGAAGCTGGAAGACTGGAAGGACTACGCCAACCAGCGCCACTCCGTGCGTCTGCAGGAGGCCAACGGGCGGGGCGCCTTTCCCATGGGGCAGCGCGTGGACGTGGACAACAACAATCGGGAGCGCGAGGAGATGGAGTGCATCCACCGGTGCCCACGCTACCAGCGCAATGATTTTTTAGTGTTGTACGAAAACCTCATGCTCTTGCAGTGACGGCGGTGTAGCCGCGTGCGAGATCAGGACGCACGCGGGCTTGGATGACGTCAGATCGCGTGGGACATGACGCATTTTTTGACGCTGTCATCACATTCCTCACAATACACTTTCCAAGCTTCTTTTTCTGTGCATTGTGTGTGTGTGTGTGCATTTTCAAGCCAAGTCCTATATAGTCCGGCATCCGAAGACGCTTAGATCAGTATTCACTGGTTTTAAAGGACGTCATGCACGTGATCCACATGTTGTAAAGTGGCATGTGACAGTTGTACGTATACAGTTGTTAGAAAGACCAAGTATCACCCTCACAAAATGTGTCTACGTTAAAAAAGAAATCAAAACGTCGAGCCGACTAGTGTGAAATGATGTCTCCGTGCTTCGCCGAATGACATCATGTCACAAAAGGACGGTGCAGGAAGTGGATAATTCAGCTGCTGATGAA
>JADBJO010001358.1:69825-82325 GCA_016801955.1 Conus betulinus | reverse complement strand
ACCCAACCTAACACTGAAATAATGGGCCACAAAATCTAACCGACATGACTCTGAAAAAAAAAATAGACAACAGAAGTTACCTAACATGACACTGGAATAATGGACTACGCAAACTACCTCACACAACGGTGAATAATGGACAATTGGAGCTAAGTAACATAACACTTAGATAATGGACAACAGGCGTTACGTGACATAACACTGAAATAATGGACAACAAAGGCACTTAACGTGGCGTGGAGATAATGGAGATTATAAGGTATCTAAGATGATGGAGTACAGTAGGTACCTAAGACGATGGAGTATCGAAGGTTCCTAAGATGACGAAGTACAAAAGGTACCTAAGATGATGGAGTACATAAGGTACCTTAAAAGACAGAGTACAAAAGGTACCCGACAAGAAAATGATATCATGTACAAACAGAACATACATAATACAACACTGAAATAAGAGACTACAGAAGGTACCTAACGTGACAATAAAATAATGGATTACAGAAAGTACCTAACATCACGCTGAGAAAATGAAACACGGAAGGTACTTGTCATGACAATGAAAGGACGAAGTGCAAAAGGTGCCCAATATAATTTTGAAATTAATACACAGCACGGTTACTTACCATGACGCTGAAGTAACCGACTACAGAAGATCCTGACATGACAAAAAAAAGAAGGTACTTCACTAGATAATGAAATAATGGTCTACAAAATGTATCTAACACGACACTGAGATAACAGACTACAGAAAGTACTAACAATTACAATGAAATAATGGACCACATGTGGAAGATAGCTAACATGACACTGACATAAAAGACCGAAGAAAGCTCCAAACATTACAATAGAATAATGGACGAAAGAAGGTACTTCATATGACAATGTGGTAATGGACTACAAGAGGTACCTAACATGACACTGAAATAATGGACAAGAGAAGCTACCTTAATATACTACAGAATGTACCTAACATGGCAGGCAAATAATAGACCAAAGAAGTTATCTAACACAGGAAGGAAATAATGAACTACAAAAGGCACCTAATATGACAATGAAAAATGGTCCATATAAATACCTAACGTGACGATGAAATAATGGCATAAATAGAGTACTTAGCATGACGATGAGAGAGAGTGTCTGCTGAAGATTCCAAACATGACCATGAAATAATGGACTACAGATGGTAGCTAACACGATAAAGAAATAAAGGACCGCAGAATATACGTAATATTACGACGACAAAATAAATCGCTAAAAGTACCTGATATGATAGTGAAAATTAGACTACAGAAACCTTACATAACTGTGGGATATTGGACTTCATAGGTTACCTAAGATGGTTATGAAATACATTAACCTTTGGTTAAGTGAGGGTTAGTTTGACGTTTGTTCGTTTCTTTTGCTTTCATTTCAGAATTCGTTTTATTTCTACTGGACAATTTTTTGCCGGAGGAAGTATGTGAGGGAGATTTGGAAGGGGGGGGGGGGGGGGGGGGGGGGGGGGGTGAGGGGGGGGTACAGCATATAAAACGTTCCTAGTTGTGTTGTCTGTCTCTAGGGAACAAGAACGAACAGTAGAGTTTGTCTATTAATTGCTTTGTTGCTTTAATTTGTTGAAATACTTACTATTTTCAACGTGTTATTATGTTATGCTCGCTAAAATAACATTATATATAACATAATTGACTCATATGTGTAATAAGTGCGTTTATGTAATCATATTGTTTCGTGTGAGCGTGTGTGTGTGTGTGTGTGTGTGTGTGTGTGTGTGTGTGTGTGTGTGTGTGTGTGTGTGTGTTCATGCGTGCATGGCGAACTCCAACGTTGTTTTTTTTTTGTTATTAAGTACAAAAGGGCAGGATGATAAACATTGTTAAGACCTTTACAATTATTTCATGCATCAAGATACATTGTGATGACCATAAATTTGTGCTTAACATATGAAGCGCTAAACCAGTACTACAAAACTGCCTTCTTTTCTTTTCTTTTATGATAATGACGTATGACCATTGGTTTAAATAAAGGTGTGTGGAACGATTTTACATGCAAATACTGTGACAAAGATGAAGTTCTATTTTGTCATACGACATACACCATAATTATTTCAAAATTATTATAAGAGTTACTCAGCATAAGAAGACAGGAGTTTTATTCAATAACAGTCAATGATTTAATGCTTGATTTAAAGTAAAAAAAAAAATGACATCTGCATACAAAACGTGCTTAATCAGTATCTAAGGTACATCTGACATATTTGTATACCCAAAATGATATAACTCCTGATGCATAACTATAGCCAGCGATAACTGGCTAGGAATATGAGTCTTTACTACCACAACAACAACAACAAACACAACAACAACTACTACTACTACTACTACTACTACTACTACTACTACTACTACTACTACAAGAAAAAGAACAGTATCTGTTTTTCTTTCAAATCAATATTTACATCTTGTCAAACTCGAACCGTTAATGTCATTTCTATCAGGGAAGGGTGGGGACATAGATGAATATATAACTAATCATAGAACACCTAATTACGGTGACTGTCCTGCCCGTTACGTTAAACTACCATTTCTAGTTGATAAGCGACCTGTTCCTTTAAACCAGAGGAACCATGGCCGCACAGTCTGACAGAAGTAGATCTTTGAGATGACCTTTTCGCCTTGGAACTTTCTCTTGTAATCATTGCGTCACTGGCGAAGACAGCAGCAGTGATGAAGGTCAAGACAATTCACGGTACCGCGTCGAAGCTCAAGAAGAACCCCGTTGAAAAGCAGAACAGGTGAAACCAGGGGCTTGCAGTAGGGGGACAGGATGTAGGGGTGATAGCATCTATTTGTAGAGATGAAAGAAGCCGTTAGCGTGTACAGAAGGGACTGTTAGAGGTGTCTGCTATGCGCATTTTCTGTGCTTGTCATCACGTGGTGTTGTTACATTTGTTCATGCGTACCTGTCTCCCTCCACACTTTTCCTGTGCCTTCATTTTGCTGGTGCGTGTATTCATCACATGTCAGCCCACTGTGGGCAAAGGCCTCTCTTGTTTTCCTTTCTTTTGTCATGGGGTATGGACGAAAAAATTCAAGATGTCGTCAGTTTGCATTAAATTGTTTTATTGCTGATGTTCTGCTGTCTCTTTTGTATGTTTGGTTTACATATTTACTACTACTACTACTACTACTACTACTACTACTACTACTACTACTACTACTACTATCGCTGCTACTGCTGCTGCTGCTGCTACTACCACTAGTACTCTCACTCTCTCCGTCCCTCCCTTCCGCCCTCCCCCCTCAGTTACTTGTTTGTACTGATTGGGATATTTGTAGCACTTAGAAAGTCTAAGCTCACCAGAAACAAGCGTCTGGTTGCACAATTTCAGCGGCACGATTTATGTATTTTCAGAACAGCTGACTGGTCTAAGGAGAAAACTATGCCAGAAACACATCCTAGCTTTAATTTAAATGTCTGTGGTATAACAACTTACCACATCAGTGAACAGGCAAGATGGAGTTACATTTTTTTTTACATCAAGATATAACCAAAACAACGTAAATGTAGCCTGTTGCAGGGTGAAGTTTGTTCAAAGCCCCAAACCTCAAATTCATGTAAAATCACTTGGTGAACACAGTTTTACACAGTGTAATCTACACATTCGCTGACAATTGATTCTTTCTGATTTCTCTTAAACTAAAAAGCTTGGTGTTGTCGTCAACTTCACAGCTTCCCTCGCTCACGTCATTGAACAGTCCATCGTGATAAAGAAAAAAAATTAACCTGGATACGTATAATTCTAAAGAACATTGTTTGTTACGATAACATGTTGCATTTCCTAACTCTGACCGGTAGCAAATTTTAATGATTTTCTTACTAGTATTTAGTTTCAACCTCAAAATTTCATAGTGTCTGTGTAAAGTACTAAAACCCATTCTGCCTGTCTAATGGCAAATCTAACAAAACGATGATTTTTACAAAGTTCAATGTGCATAATGTGTTTGAGTCTGAGCCATTCTCTACATCATATTTTCTAGCCACATATTAAACGTGACAGGAGAAAGCCTTGTCACATTCCCACGGATTCTTAGAAAAAAAGTCTTCAAGGTCGGCATTCAGAATAGAACGCGTTCTCGTAGTTTTGTATGGTGACCGTTCTTACTTGGATGAGTTCGATGTCGAAGTGACATTTCATCCTGTTGTACAAAGCCTTTACGCCAGACATTATTAAACGCTTTCATAAAGTCAAGAGACCCTGTTGGTGTAAATTTTGGTTTTCTATCAACAGTCCTTTTTGTACTAAAAATGTTACTGTAAATTGTGCCCTTTTTGTTGGTCTGGTCTTCTGTGCCACTTCAGTGGCACTGCTATTATTGGCCTATGGGTAGTTTCCTAAACCTTTTGCAGATAGATGTTTTAACATTGATGAGTTGTGGCCCTCCGCGCTTCGTGAAGGTTCGTCCCAATACTGAATCATTTGTCTCAAAGTAACTGGCAAGAATATGACGACCCTGGGTTAAAATTTCCAGTGGGGCGAACTATCCATTTCTCTTTCAATTCCTGGAGAGGACATCAAGCTGTTTCCATGCCACTTCCTCCGAGGAAATACAATTATATGAACACAGTCCGACAGCAGCATCTCTCAAATTATAAGGACACAGTCCGACAGCAGCATCTCTCAAACGATCACGTTTTCCTTCGCTAAGCTGCGTGATGGAAATGAGGAATATGCTACAGAGGTATCAGCCGCTACATTGCTCAAGGAGAAACTGTCACCATGACACGACAATTCTGCATGCTTTATGCATGAGTACATGTGAGGGAACTGGCCCATAAAAATCACTCTACACACATGTGGAATCTCAGGATTGAAATGGTGGTGGTGGGGGGGAGGGGGACGCCACAAGTGAAAATCACAAGAGCAGATTCAGTGGTAGTGACCCTAAACACCAGCATGGAACAGGGTTGTGTTAACAAAGAATGATGTGCTCCTAGACAATGACATCACCCGCCCTTCCCACCCTCCTGGCCTCCAACCTCTGCCCAAAAAAACAGAAATAAATGCTTCATGAAGTGCATGCACATTGGGCAAAAACGTGGAATAAACTGACGTTTTCCCTGTTGATATCCAGCAGTCTTACGTCTCTCTTCATAACACACACACACACACACAGAGAGACACACACACACACACACACACACACACACACAGAGAGAGATTTTCAGAGTCAGAACGAAGTGGTTTCATGTCGCCTGACTGTTAAAAGCCCCACCCTCAAAAGGGCAGGGGAAGGGACCTCGATCACATGAACAAGAATACATCAGAAGACGCTATAAGATCATTACTTAATAGATTCCGGATGATGCACTCTGAGAATTTGGAGAGAGACAGACAGACAGAGAGAGACAGACAGACAGACAGACAGAGAAATGACCAGTGGAGGCAAATAAATGTAGATAAATAAACGCTCATTCTTTGAAGACTGAACGAAATCATAAACTTGATAGGATTGTAAGACTTCACAGCATCATTAGCCTTACCTGTTCATTTGTAAAACAAGAATGACCCATTCCTGTTTTGATGTTTCGTTTGACTGTTTTTAAGATTTCATTTTCTTCTTATGGCGTGCTCTTTTGCTCTCATTCCATTTGCTTTAGCTTGGCTTTTTCGCGCATTGTATATGCCCATATCAATTTTCAATTTGATGTTTGCACCCTTTTTTGTGGTTCATGTTTCAAGTGCGTGAGCACGGATGAATGTCATACTGAACATTTAGCATACTCGTTCTCCCTATATGGCCGTTGAATGTGTGTGTGTGTGTGTGTGTGTGTGTGTGTGTGTGTGTGTGTGTGTGTCAGTTTTTGCTTGTTTGTATATTTGGTTTCGATTATTCTCTCATCTCTCTCTCTCTCTCTCTCTCTCTCTCTCTCTCTCTCTCTCTCTCTCTCTCTCTCTCGCTATATATATATATATATATATATATACGATAATGGTTGTAATAATCAACACATATTTAAAAGAGTGCTCAACCGTATTGGGAGCGGCATCTTAAAAAGGTAAGGTTTAAAAATAAGGCTGAAAATCTACAACGTTGTTTCATGCGCCCGCAATTGTCAGGATGTGGGGGATCTGTGCTGCCAGTGTGTTATAGCTACTTGTGTTGTCTGTCATCACGTGCTGCCTGTGTTTTTCGTGTGTTTTTGATTTCTGCTCACTGATAGGAATTTCCACTTGTGTCTGCAGTTGTTAACCATTTCCATCCTAGCATTTAGGGTTGCCAATTGTGGTTTACATAGTATTGTGTATTTTTCTGTTAAGCATAGGTTACATCTTTTTGAAATATTATTGTATGATGCTGCTCTTTTTATGATTTTTCCAAGATGTATTGTAGTCTATTTTTTATCTTTTAGCTTCCAGATGTATTTACTCAATTCTGTTTGGTTTTTGTATCTTTCTTTATTGAATGACTGTTAGTGGTTTGCATATCTAGTTTTAAACTGGTTTTCAGTAATACCTATATATGTTTCTTCTGCGTTCTCTAATGTTACAGTGGCTTGATATACAATGTTGTTGTAGAGACATTTGTTGCTTAAAGGGCACTGTTCTTTCTTGGTACAATTGCAGGATTTCCTTTCTTCACCCCCATTTTTCTCTGTACTGCTTTTCATTTTGTTGGTTGAGTCAATGATGTTGTTGAGGTTGGGCATACATGAGTATGATAATTTGATGTTGCTTTTATTAAATATCTTGAATAATTTGTGCTCTTTTGGGAAAGATGATGTCAGAATTTTGAAGAATTCTTTCCCTACATTTGTCTTAACTCTTCTGTCGTATGGGAGGTTGTACCATATTATCTTTCCTTTTCCTGTTCTTCTTGAGGGTGAAGAAAGGAAATCCTGCAATTGTACCAAGAAAGAACAGTGCCCTTTAAGCAACAAAGATCTCTACAACAACATCGTGTATCAAGCCACTGTAACATCAGAATGATGTACTGAAAATATAGGCACTTGCTTACTGTTAAGGCATCTACTGAACTATAAAGACAGCTACATGGTCTTGAGTTAACCATCCATTTAATGTCTGTTTTTTTCGTGTCTCTGAAGCCTCAGTAATCCGCGGGCTAACTGTAGGTGGCAAAGAATACAAAGTGCTCTACCCTCCAGTGTCCAGGAAAAGACTGTTTTCCGAACGTATGTCATTATGGGCCTGTTTTTAAATCCGGTTGATCTAACTAAGCTGACAATCTATCTGCATGCGTCTTCTATACCTTCATGCTATGGGAGTTTTCTATGGAATCCCAAATGTCCTTATTTGATATATATTGTAACACGGGGAAAAAGATTTGCTTTGTTGTGCTGTTTTTTGTGTGCCTCCGTTAACTGTAAGTTCTGGACTGAATATTTTATGGAATCGATTTTGTTATATGTTGATATTGTGTGTCAAAGACTGTTTTTAATATGTGTAAGGGAACGGCTTAAGTACCAAACTCATGTGTCATAAACACACATGACTTCATAAATGTGTGTTGCAATATATCATACACGCAAAGATGAACATGACCAGTGGTAAAACAAGCGATTTCCTATGTCATATTGGAAATAAAAATTCCAAGCCGTCTTCGGTTTTAGAATTATGGTTTTTTCTGTTTCTTGTTGTTCATTAAGTGTTTGTTTGTTTCTTTCTTTTTTTTTTTTAAAATGTATTCAGACTTTGCATTCTTTATATGCAACTTCGAACATAGAAATTCAAACGCCGTACATAATATTGCAAGATTTGTGGCATCAGTACTTTCCAAACATAATACTAGAGCATCAGAAATGAAAGGAAATATATTTCCACCATAACATTCAAGGGATCAGACCATGTAACTGCAACATTTTAACATTAAAAGGTAGCAAGAAATAAAAAGAGAATCTTTTATACAGCAACAACTAAAAGCCAACAGTGCACACCCCTTTGAATTCGTGTCGAAAACAACAAGGGGGCAGAAAAGCAACATGATGACCCTTCTTCCAATATTAAAGGGCCTTCACGTATCATGCTGTCTACGTTAGGAAGGAAGCAGACTTCCTTGCGTGACGCTGTGTATGTCATGGTTTTTTTTTTTTTTCATCACTGAAGCATAAGCATTATTTGATATGTGACCCTTTACTTGTGACGCTGTCCATGATTAGGACAGCAAAACAGTGTTCAGTTTGTGATTTGTCACCAGTTACGTTGCCCAGAATTAGTACAGCGAGCATGCTCAGTGTTTGATTCTTCACGGGCCAAAGGTGTCCATGATTAATACTACAGCTAACATCGTTCAATATGTGACATTTTCTGTGCCACAAGGTCTCTGGTCAGGACAGCAGGCAGCGTTAGATGTGTGACTCTTCGCGCATCCTTTTGTCTGATTTTGAAAGGCGCGCAGTGTTCAATACCTGCCATTCACCTATCATGTTGTCCATGATTAAGACAGCAAGCAGCGTTTAATACTGCCCCTGTACATATCCGTTGTCTATAATCAGGACAGCAAGCGCTGTTTGATACGTGCTCCCTTTACATGTCGAATTTTGCATGTCTAGGACAACAAGCAGTGTTCAATGTGTGACCTTCATTTGTCACGTTGTTCGTGCTAGGAAAGCATGCAGTGTCCAGTTTGCAAAACGACACGTCACATTTTTCGTGATTAGGGCAGCAAGCAGTGTTCAATAGGAGACCCTTCACGTGACACGTTGACAATGATTAGGACAGCTAGAAGTATCTACGAAGAAGAGGTGAGACAAGATGAGCTAGGATACACTTTCCTATCTAAAATCTTTTTGCCAGGTGATGAGACATAATACATTTTCCTATATGAAAAAGTTAAACAAAGTGCACCAACTTTCGGAACAGCACAAACGGACAGAAATGTTGATCATGTAAGAAACAATGTCATAAACATTATTTCGTAGAAATCAATAACAAAACTCCAGGTTTAATATAATTTACACCTCATACTTCCTTGTACATCTGAAATATACCCATCAAAAGATTATGACCAGTAAAAAGATAATTGAAGATGAACAGCAAAAAAAAAAAAACAAGTATCATGAATCCAGGAACTTAGCCTTCTCCTCACATCCACACTCACATCCGCATACCTTTACCCCATCTTCCTTCGCGCGCACACACACACACACACACACACACACACACACTCACACACACACACACACACACACACACACACGCACGCACGCACGCACGCACACACAGGCACACACACACACACACACACACACACACACACACACACACACACACACACGCAAGCGCACAGAGAGAGAGAGAGAGAGAGAGAGAGAGAGAGAGAGAGAGAGAGAGAGAGAGAGAGAGAGAGAGAGAGAGAGAGAGAGAGAGACGCCATGCGTGGTTCGAACGCACACGTGTCAGCTTTACTGTAAAATACTCTCACCATTTGACCGAGTTCCTCTGGTACACAATGTCTTGATCTCAGATCGAGTCACTTTGGATAGTTCTTTACAGACAGCTGGCAAATGAATGTCGATTCTGTCATCTTCTCTGCTGGTTATGGCGCTCAAATCAGCAGACAACATATCAGGCGCGAAAGCATTCCACGATTCCAGTCTTATCTTTTGGGTTGCTTGTGTGTCCAAGCTCTAGGACGAGACGATAAATCGATCATGCACGTAGCGCACGTAAAAGGATCCACAACTAAAAGGGACATGTCCTGGACAAGATTGTATGGTGAAGTCAACTCTGATTGGTCAGCAAACATAGACAGAGAGATGAAAACAATTCTGATTGGACATGAAGCTTGGGCAGAGAGATGATAACAACTCTGATTGGTCAGCAAACCTAGGCATATAGATGAAGACAACTCTGATTGGACAGGATACGTGGGCAGAGAGATGAGGTCAAATCTGATTGGTTGGCAAATATACACAGAGAGACGAAGAAACTTTGACTGGTCAGCAAACATAAAGGTAGATGAAATCTCACTGGTCAAGAAAAACGCAGAGGTAACACACTGGGTTATGTCGTACTGCTCTGGTTTGGGAGAGCAGACCATTTTTTTTGACATTGAAAACATAGAATACTAGAGGGCTCAAATTCCTACCACTACTTCGACCAAAGGACAAAATTCAGCTTGGGGCAAAAAAAAAAAAAAAAAGAAAGATAGACAGGATTTCTACTTTAACCTCTTGCCTTAAGGACGATATCTGTTTTATCGAGGCTGATGTAGAAAATAGACAGAACGAAGCTGAATTCAACTGACGGAAATTGAAACGAAGCTAAAATCACTGTGCCGCCAAAAGAAAGAAACAAACAAAAATTACAAGACAGACACGACGCCTCTAGGCCTCTGTGCTCTTCTTCAGGTTAGACAACCACTTTTTCACCTATTATATCACGACAACGAAAACGAAGAACGAACAAACACGTATATCCGCAAAATGTAACTGACATCCATAGGTATATAATGTCTTGAATGTTGTTTGTCTAATCTGAAGAAGACCAAAGAGGTGGATATGCGTTTGTCCTGTAATTTGTTTGTTTCTTTGTTCGGCGGCATAGCAATTTTTCTTTTGAAGTTTGTTTGAAAAATTGATTGTTTGAAAGGTTTTTAAGAATCTTTTCGTCCATGTCACGTCAACGTATAAGCATTAGATTAGATCCTGTCAGATGACTTGCATAGCTCTCTCAGCTTCCTAATCATTGGTACAAAAAGCCATGTGAATTCATCCGTCCCATCTCCTTGATGACGTCTTATCAGGGCTGACCAGCAAGTTCCACCCGAGGCTGACTAGTTATTGATAATTTCAGTCGCAGCGCTGGGCCGCTATGGTGATAAACAAAAACATTTTTATCTCGTGAGACTTGTGTTGGTATATGCGTTGACAGAGGTATGGCTATCGAAGGACTGTTGCTTGTATTGTGAAGTGGTTTGTTATGAGCGTCGCGTTTCGGTATAACATCTGAAGCAGTAACCCTCTTTCCGTTTCTGTCACAGTGTATATCTGTCAGTGTCATTGTTTCTGCCCTTATGTGTTTGATCTCTGTTCTGTCTACCTGTCAGTCTGTCTATCTATCTGTTTGTCTGTTTGTTTGTCTGTATGTCTGTCTGTGCCTGTCTCTGTCTCTGTCTCTGTCTTTGTCTCTGTCTGTGTCTCTCTCTGTCTCTCTGTCTGTCTGTCGGTCGGTCCGTATGTCTGTCTGTCTGTCTCTGTCTGTCTGTCTGTCTGTCTGTCTGTCTGTCTGTCTGTCTGTCTCTCTCTCTCTCTCTCTCTCTCTCTCTCTCTCTCTCTCTCTCTCTCTCTCTCACATGAGCCGAATCTTTGGATGTGGTCTGCGTTTCAGCTAAACTAATGAAGTGTGTGTCATCGAAATTTGAGTTGTCAGCCCCGTGATTTAATTCTTTCCGTCTGTCTGTCTGTCTGTCTGTCTGTCTGTCTGTCTGTCTGTCTGTCTGCCTGTCTGCCTCTGTCTGTCCGTCTGTCCGTCCGCCTGCCGTCCGTCCGCCGTCCGTCTGTTTTTCTGCCTGCCTGCCTGCCTGTGTCTGCCTACCTGTCTGTCCTGTCTGTTCGTCCCTCTCTCTCTCTCTCTCTCGTCTCTCTCTCTCTCTCTCTCTCTCTCTCTCTCTCTCTCTCTCTCTCTCTCTCTCTCTCTCTCTTCTTCTTCTTCTTCTTCTTCTTCTTCTGTTCACACGGAAAGACAGGGCCTTCTCAATCGAATTTCATCCGCTTAATGATGCATCTCTGAGAGCTGGGAGTTTGTCCACTTTTCTGTCATGTTTACTGGCAAACGCAGCTAGTGTCTGTGTCTCTCGGGCCCGGGTGGCTGCGGGGTATATTGTGAAAGTTTAGAGTGCACCCCTTTGAGCTAGTTTCTCATCGAAATGAATCTGAGAACATCATCGTCATCATTTTTATCTTCATTATATCTTTTTTTTTTTTTTTTCATTTAAAAAACGCCTCAGATGATGTCGTGTTTCATGCTATGCTCTCCTGGTGACCTCGAATGTGATGGAGCCTTCTGGAAAGGAGTTGATGTGTGTGTGTGTGTGTGTGTGTGTGTGTGTGTGTGTGTGTGTGTGTGTGTGTGTGTGTGTGTGTGTGTGTGTGTGGGGGGGGGGGGGGAAGGGGGGTCCGCTCCCTAGCGCTGGCTTCGAGTCTAAGCAATCGTTGTTTTCAGTAGGGGGATGTAAGTGGTGAAGTCCTTTATGTTTGACCAGAACAGGCATCACTGAACACCAAAGACTCGGCGACAGTGAAGTGCCTCCTGATCACTGAAGACTAACAGTAACCTGTGGAGTCTTTGTCATTGCCATCTTCTGTGCCACCACAGTGACACTGCACCCACGCCGCTAATTCCTACCCCCACCCCCCCCACCCCCACCACCCCCAACCCCCACCCCCCCGTCTACAGCAACAGCCCGGCCTGGCCCGCCGCAGCCCCGGTACTGGCAATTTACTGCGAGCAGTCAATATGAAGGCGTCAAGGGGAAACTCACCGG
>JADBJO010001358.1:64825-67325 GCA_016801955.1 Conus betulinus | reverse complement strand
TTCTTCGGCCGAATGAAGAGAAGTAACCTGTCAAGTAGGATCGTCGACGGATATGTTTTCCTGTATAGCACTATTATACAATGTTTTGTATGTCTTCTGATATAGTACTATTATTATACAATGTTTTGTGGTCTCTTTCTAAACAGATATAATCGATATTTCTTTAAAGGCTTTTTTCATACTCCTTTAGTCTTACAAATGTATCATCTGACAAGTGCATGTCTGTTGGGTATATTGAACGACTGTTATTACATGTAGGTTCACAGACGTGGAATACATTCAGATTTACCATGAGAGAACTCTGGACATCTGACAGAACAGCCTGTAATGCTTCAGCTGAGGAGGTGGCGCCCCAGTATCATATTCAACAATTGTCCTAATCCAGCATTGTTGGCAGTCCGTCCTTTAGATATGTATAAGCACTGCGCTTTGTGAACGTCGAACGTCGTTAGCCATACGTGTTAGGTCTGATTTGATCTTTGGAATACGTTTGCTGTGGTATGGCTCAGTGTTCATCATTCCTGTCTAGTATCTAAGAAAAGAAATTTGCATCTAAATGATCTATGTGAACGAAATCACAAAAGGTCTTGTTTCATGTTTCAATCACAAACGTTTTTCATTCCAATTAATCTCTGTTTAATTTAAGATCATCATAAAGACTACTGTCGGGAATTTACACTGCAGTCAGTAAAATGTTGTTTCTCGTACGCTGTTATCTTTTTTCAAGACAAATTCAGACACACAGTGGTCTGACAAGGCATACATTCAAAAGGAAAAAAGAAATCAATGTCTCCAAAATACTGTCATGAAAATTGTTTACGACTATGAATCATGATGTAATAATCAAGCTCACTTAACACATTAGTAAGGAAAAGGGACGCTTTGGTCATCAGCTTCTGGCTCGAGGAAAACTTAGAAACATTAAACTGCTTATTATGATCAACAAAGAGATCACGTTTAACGCGTTTTTGTAATCCGCACAAGATCCAGCGTAGAAAACGTCACTTTTAATATGCATAATATTCCGCACGTACACACAGGTTACAGATGTACAGGAAACAGGAGCAGGATCAGTCAGAAAAAACTATTGGATGAACGAAGTGGTTAATGATTATGTTAACAAGATAACACTCGCCAGCAAATCTATGCGCCTGTGTATATGCCTAAGCACATGGGCACCCGCACCGTATGAGCGGTTTCATTAGTGTCAGATGAGAGAGAGAGAGAGAGAGAGAGAGAGAGAGAGAGAGAGAGAGAGAGAGAGAGAGAGAGAGAGAGAGAGAGATTTTTTCTTCCTACAGCAGACGATCTTCAAATCATTAGAATTTAGAAGTCTTTGGAAATCCTCGTTGGTTTTGCCGTGTGTAGTAGTCTGGAATGCAGAGTTGTGACATCGTCATTGAGGTAGACCTTTTCAAATCCTTAGAATCTTTTCAGAGTTTTCTTTTCATCAGAGCTGCAATTTCCCAGACAAAGGTCTGTCTGAGACAGGACGGGGCTTCTTCCTGTCTCCGGCTTTGATATGGGGTCTGTTCCGATGGACCCGCATAAATGTCTTCATCTTTGACTCCATGTTCTGTCTCTCTTTCAAATAGGTGTGTGTGTGTGTGTGTGTGTGTGTGTGTGTGTGTGTGTGTGTGTGTGTGTGTGTGTGTGTGTCTGTCTGTCTGTCTGTGTCTGTCTGTCTGTCTGTCTGTCTGTCTGTGTGTGGCGCGCGCTAACGCTGCTTCAGCTCGTACATCTAGTTCCTGTGGTACCAGTTTGGTGTGGGGTCCACCACTTTGTTTGGGTGCCAGGAACATCGTCTCTTATATTTCCGTCGAACCTACTCTTTCCGTTTAGATTATATACGCTGTTGCATAGGTATGTTTCGTATCGTGTGTCTCATAAAGATTACCTTGAATTCTGCTTTGTGTGTTCCTTTGTATGTAAGCTGATATATTTTAGCATGGGGAATGAAAAAAAAAATGGATCTCGAGTCCTCTAACACTGCAACATATTCAGATTTTTCTCAGTATGAGTGTGCGAGCGCACGTGCATGACTCGCTGTGTGTGTGTGTGTGTGTGTGTGTGTGTGTGTGTGTGTGTGTGTGTGTGTGTGTGTGTGTGTGCATTGTGTGTGCTGTGTGTGTGTGTGTGTGTGTGTGTGTGTGTGTGTGTGTGTGTGTGTGTGTGTGTGTGCACGTGTACTTCATGCCTGTTACTGATGTCACTATTGTCACTGAACCGTTCCGTCGCGCTTCTATTTCCAACGCCAGGAAACAGAAGATGGCGCTAGGTGTGGTACACGTCAGGTGTTGACGTCACTTGTGGTCCATTTTCAATCAAACCGAAAAACAAGTGGTCAAGAACCATGGAAGAGAAACAGTGACATTGGTTTGTATACTACCCACAGGGTTCTACGGCGTCTGTCTGCTGAGATCAACAGCCACGTGGAAATCCAACCTCGTTATCAGGTCTGGACTAGATAACACAGCCACAAGCATTGTCTACCCGAGGC
>JADBJO010001358.1:59825-62325 GCA_016801955.1 Conus betulinus | reverse complement strand
CTTGATACTCTTCAAGAGAAAAAAAACACTTGGAAGAAATAAGAAATAAAAGGCTTGAAGGAATGCTGGTAAGATCAAGAGCCTTGTGGCTACGGGACGGCGAAAAGACAAGCAGGTATTTTTTTGTAACTTGGAAAAAAGGAACTTCATTGATAAAACAATATATTATGTACAAAACAATGATGGTGAGACTATATTTGATGACAGGGGTATCCTAAAAGAAACACAAGCTTTTTATGAAAGCCTGTACAGAGAGAGGGAGAGTCATGATGTTGATTTAGATAACCTTATTTTTGATGCTCCGAAACTTGACGAAGCAGATAAAGAATATCTGGAAGGGGAGATTACGTATGCTGAGGCACATGCTGCTCTGAAAGAAAAAACAATAAAAGCCCCGGAAGTGACGGCTTTACTACCGAGTTTTATAAATTCTTTTTTCGTGACATTGGTATTTTCTTGGTCCGCTCATTGAATTCCGGATTCTCATCAGGACAGATGTCGGTTACTCAGCGGTTAGGTATAATTTCTATGATACCAAAAGATAACAAACCGAAACAGCTTCTAAAAAACTGGCGCCCAATTTCTTTGCTGAATACTGCATACAAGATAGCTTCATCATCCATCGCTAATAGACTCAAACCTATGTTACATAAACTAATTAATAAAGATCAAACCGGTTTTTTTAAAAGGAAGATACATTGGTGAAAATATTCGGCTGCTTTATGATGTGTTGTTAATTACTGAAAAACAGAATATCCCGGGCCAGATTCTTACAGTAGACTTTGAGAAAGCCTTTGACTCGGTATCATGGAGATTTATAGATAAAGTTTTGGATTTTTTTAACTTTGGACCCCATATAAAAAGATGGATAAAGGCTTTTTATAATGATATAACAACCTGTGTCTCCGTTAATGGGAATTACACGCCCTTCTTTAAAATATCCAGGGGAGTCCGCCAGGGAGATCCTCTATCTCCTTATTTATATCTTTTGTGTGCTGAAATTTTGTCCTTATTAATGCGTAAGAATACTCAAATTAAAGGATTAACTATAAATGGCAAGAAGCATCTATTGTCGCAGTTTGCAGATGACACAACTGTTTATTTAGACGGAAGTGAAATGTCTTTCCGAGAAGCAGTTAGATTACTACTAGAACATTCACATTAATGTCGGGTCTAAAGATAAATCATGAAAAAACAAACATAATTTGGATTGGCAGCATGAAAAACTCCTCCATAAGATATATGAGGGATAAGAACTTTTGTTGGGATCCTGGGATTTTTACCGTACTTGGGATCAAATTTTCTACCATATTGATAGTATTGTCGATCTTAATTTTGACAATAAGCTTCTGCAGATTAAAAGCATTCTAGCTAAATGGAATAAAAGACTTCTAACACCTTTTGGAAAAAATTACTGTTATAAAAACTTTGGCAATGTCAAAAATCGTACATTTATTCAGTAATCTTCCAGATCCCAAGGATAATTTTTTACAGGAACTTGACACATTGTTCTTCAAGTTTTTGTGGGATGGGAAGTCAAATCGAGTAAGTAAAAAAAAAGTGTGTGTGCCAAAATTATGTAAAATGGTGGATTAAGAATGTTGAATGTTTTCGCATTCTTGTCGTCTGTTAAAATATCCTGGTTAAAAAGAATATTCTATGGCAACCTAATGATCTTCAGGATTTTGCCTTTTTTTGTTCCAGACTGGACAAACTTAAAGTGCTGGGTAGTGAATATGTCAATACATTACTGACTAGAACAAACAATACCTTTTGGAGGGATGTCCTCAAACATTTTAAAAAAATATCTTTAAAATGTATATCGAGTAATATTCATGATTTTGTCTCTGATTGTATTCATTATAATATTAATATATTAAGATAGGAGGATTGTCTACGTTAAACAATGGGTGGAGGAAGGCATATGGCAAGTGAGAGATTTGATGAATGAAGAAGGAGTTTTCCTCTCATTTGAAAACTTCCGTAGAAAATTTCCCAATGTAAAGACTAATTATTTACTGTTTGCTGGTGTTATCGAGGCATTAAAGACATATCAAAATAAAATCCAATGCACATTGACGCCAAGATATAAATTACAGGATCCAAAAAAAATTGGACAATGATTTTAAAAGGGAATAATGCGCGTATATTCAGTTCTTGTTGACTCGCCCATACGTCCTGCAGGTCTTAATAAATGGAACACCTACTATGCAAACTTGCCTTGGAAAAACATATTTTAGAAAATATCTAATTTCGACCACTGACACACAGTTAAGATGGTTCCAGTATAGATTGTTACTTAGAATCCTTCCGACAGGCAGATATCTATTTCTTCGCAAAATTATTGAATCGTCTCTGTGTGCCTTGTGTGATGAGGAAGAAGAAACTATTATACATTTATTTTGGAACTGTCATGCTGCAAAAAAAATTTTGGAACAGTCTGGAGAGACTGCTGAACAGCACTTGTGAAACGTGTGTTAATCTAACTTTTTCTGAAAAT
>JADBJO010001358.1:49825-57325 GCA_016801955.1 Conus betulinus | reverse complement strand
CTTGTCAAACTTGCAGAATAAATTGATATCATGGACATCTTTCCAGCCATTCCATTGGTAAAGATGTCTTCGAGTGCTTCCGGTCAGATATAGGAAATTGACATTTTCAGCTATAGTTTCAATATAAAAAATCCCTTTCTTTGCCATTTTGATAGCTAAAAATGAGTGCTTTACACACAGATAAAAGACATTTTAAAACTTATAATATTCAAAACTGGCGATACGTGTTAAGTTACATTTGATGCAGTTTGGATCATCTAATGTGATCTCTCTACCAGGGAGAAGTATGGACAAAAAAAAGGAACATTTACTATAACAGAACCAACATAAGCCGTTACGAGATGTATCTTACCAAATACAGCTTAGTAAGGCAAGATTAATCATCATTAATGGCGAATCAAGCAATTAAAAGCTACATTCAACTGACTGTTTAATCAGCCTGTCTGATTTCAAAAATCCCAAACTTTGCATAAAGCTGTTTGAATACATAGAGAATTTTACGTTGTTGCCAAAACAATGGAAATTTAACTGTCTTCTTTGAAAAACCTTATACTTGTAAACTCAGCAGACTGGATATCATCATCATCATCAACACAGTCACACACACACACACACACACACACACACACACACACACACACACACACACACACACACACACACACACACACACACACACACACACTAATCCACGTACGAAACGTGTGCTGGTAGATTCACAGACGTCAAGAAGAAATGAGAATACCAGTAAATCCTCCCAGAGACCAAAGACAGCGCGCATGGTCGGGCACTGTAAGCGTTGGCTCAACGAGCCCGAAGAAGTCCCCGGTGTGTCCGACACATTTCTCAGTCAAATGCTTATCAAAACAAATCTGAAATAAATGTTAGCGAACAGCCAAGAGAAACATGGACAAACGAGTCACAAGACAAAACACGACGCGTTTCAACCTCTTAGGTCTTCTTCAGGCAAGACACGAATAAACAGGACAATGAAAATGAACGAATTTTTTCACTTAGCTTAGATCTCTTCAGTGCAAGGTAGGCGGGCGTTCTTACCTCGCGCTGAAGAGATCTAAGCTAAGTGAAAAAGGTTTGTTTAGATTTCCACCTGCAGTCGTCTCACTTCGCAACCGAATGCTTATTGTCAAGCACCAACCCACCACAGAAGTGCTTCAACATGGAGTTGTTATTTACCATCCTGATTGACGTGTCTCATTCTCTCTCACTATCCCCACTCACAAACCTTCTCAACCCATCGGTGCTACAGAAGGAAAATTCCCCAGATCTTCCATTGTCCCTTCTGTAATCTATCCATCCTCCCCTCTGTCCATCGCTGGTCAATCAGCAGCTAATTTCACGGTATAGAAGATAGTATAATTATCACTTAGGTCTCAACCCAATTTTTTCCTTATTTTACAACTTCCCATATTGAAAAGTACTTTTTCCCCTTATTCCGAGGCCAAAAAGCTTATACATTACGGAAAACGCAAAAACATAAGCAAAAAATTGCTGTGAATACAATGTAATACTCAGTATCAGGCAGAACTTCTTGAAACAAGTGGCAGTTTAAGTCAGTTTATGAATAACAATAACACTTACCCATCCAACAGAACCTCCTCTTCCATTCCAGCAGAATGCATCACTTGAGACAGTTTGTAGATCAAATCACACACCCTATAGTAAAACACTGACAATGATGCAGAATTAAAACTGTTTGTTAACCCATTGTTTACACACTCTTGCACTTTAGCAACAGCATGAGTCTATCAAAGTCACAAACCAATTCATTCTATGCACTTTCCACTCCTACCAACATCATTAGTCCATTGAAGTCAGGAGTACATCATAACTTACTGTGATCACCAAAGTTTCTAAATCAGTTTTTATCCGTATTGAAACTTGTGTACGGCCGTACCGACCCGAAATCGTACGTTTCCCGTAGAGCAGTACGGGAAAACCGTATAGGTTGACACCTATGTTATCACCATTTGTAGAGATATTACGCTGTCAGCGAGACGACGACGACGACACTACTCAAGTGCCTGCGATGATAATGACAGAGTCAAAGCGATTGTCGGCCAGGAAGATTAGGAACCCATTGACACTATTCTCTCCCGTCTGCTAAAGTTCAAAAGGCTTTGTGCTAAGTGGTATTGACGGTGCCAGATAAGGAAGTGTGCATGAGCTCAAAGTCACAGAGGAAAAGGTCAATACACGGAAATCTTGTGTGAAAACCTGCTACTGAACACGTGGGGATAAAGGACTCGACGAAAATTTAGAAATGCCAGCAACTAGAAATGCCGTATGCACTCCAAAGACTCCTAAAATCAGTCACAATAAATAGAAATGATTGTTTAGTCAAATATAATGCGTAGAATGGACGCTTCACCTTTTGCTAAGGGTGAAAAGACTGAACGCACTGCTCTTTGCAGATTTCTTTTCTGAGATGAGAGTGTCTTTCAACTCTGTCAGCCACTTCAGAGACAGTCGAGCAAAGGTCACTTGAGGGACGACCTTACACCCATCAATGGAAAGTACATGACAATAGTAAAGGTAGACTGGAGGGGGGGGGGGGGGGGAGGTGGTATTTGCTGTGATGAAAGGGTGGACTTAACCATTCAACAATATATTCTGACATATACACAAAGACAAACGGACAAGCGCCTAGGCAGAAGCATGCTGGACACTGCGAGGAGCATTCAAATGTGTCTTAAAATGAATGTTTATTGTGACTTGACGTTACATACTTCACATTAGCATGAAAGAGTATAATTTCGAAAGTTTTTAAACCCAAAATGAAGTTCCTGAGCTTAATGATTTTTTTTTTTTTTTAGAAAATATTGGAATAGTCTGATCAAGCCCTGATTGGATATGCGCGGCGTGGAGCTCACACATCGTGATGATTGGCTATGATTTCCTTCAACCAGAAGAAAGGGTTAACTGTGGCGGATTCTCGTGAAAAGCTGGTGAGACCACCTAAGATGATCACTGTATGCAAGGCCCCCGGGGTCATTCCAGGACTAGCTGGAACTTACCCCCCCCCCCCCCCCCCAGTTGGAACTGACACCCCCCCCCCCCCCCCCCCCCCCCCAGTCATCTCTCCATTGTACAAGGTACATAGACATTCAGGACACACTAATTAGCTGTAAAAATAGTTAAAATCTTTGATATACGTTAAAGTGACCAATGTTCAGTGACACTGACCACTGGTTGTCTGCATTGCACAAGGTTTACAAACACTCATGAGACACTGATTAACTGTAAAATAGTCGAAATATTTGATTACGTCATAGTGACCAGTGGTCAGTGGCACTGACCACCAGTCGTCTGCATTGTACAAGGTACACATGTACTCTCCGATTTACGTCATAATGACCAGTAGTCAGTGGCACTGACCACAAGTAATCTACATTGTACAAGGTACACAAGCACTCGGGAAACACTAATTAGCTGTTAAATAGTTAAAATCTCTCGATTTACGTCATAATGACCAGTGGTCAGTGGCACTGACCACTAGTCATCTGCATTGTACAAGCTAAGGTACACAGGTACTCAAGAGACTAGACTAGCTAAAGCTGTGTAAAATAGTTAAAAGAGGCAAACCGGGATGAAGCAACACGATACTTGGTCACGACACTTGGTCACAACGACACGTTGTCACAACGACGCTTTGTCACAACTACGCTTGGTCACATTGGCACTTGGTCACATTGGCATGTAGCCGTCTTTCTTTCCCACGCATGCACGGGCGTACTCACACACCCGAATATTGACCCACGCATGTAAGCTAGCGCGAGAAATGTTAATACGTATCTGTTAGTAACCAGGGTGTGTGTGTGTGTGTGTGTGTGTGTGTGGGTGGGGGGGGGGGGGGGGGGGGGGGGGGGGGGGTGGGGGTAGGAGGTCCATCTATTGAGAAGAGTCTAGAACTACACTTTGTCTAAACCCCACTGACTGTATATAGGAAATAGGGGGGGGGGGGGGGGTAAATATGCAGGCTAACACAATTTTTTTTTTAGGCGGGTGTGCGCGTGTTGGGAAAGGCAGAGGAAAACCCTGAATAACCCCTCTCTTGTTTGAAGGGTGGGGTGGGTGGAGGAAGATTCCAAAATAATTTCAGAGAGGAAACATGTCCTGAGCATTGGGGAAACAGTTCAAAAGGTCTAAACATCTAAGGGTCGGCAGTCGATGTGTCCGATGGCTACTACATGAACGCTGTGAAATGTAAAAGAGGGAAGGCGTACACTGGTGCCTGATGATGCTTGAAAGAAAAAAAAAATGGACATTCCAAATCAACGCGGGGGTGGGGTGGGGGGGGGGGGGGGGGGGGGGGGGGGCATCAGGGGACACAACACCCGGGTTCACCTTTTCACCTTGACGCTTAAAAACAGTCCTGCTCGGTCTTGGTGTTTTCAGATGACACCCACCCCACCCTACCCATACTCCTACCCTGGCTTTTTTTCCCCCCCACCAAAATCAAACAAAAACAGCAAACGAAGAACGAATGGTGGCATTTTCAGCGCCAGGGCTCCTTCAGGACAAAGGTACAGTCTGACTGTCTGTCTGCAACTGCCAGCCCGAATAGTTCCAGGTTTGGCATGAATGCACGGGTTTGGCACGAGTTTTCATGAACTCACAAGCAGAGAGAGAGAGAGAGAGAGAGAGAGAGAGAGAGAGAGAGAGATCACAGTCGAACAACAGAATATCGCCGCAGGGACGACAAACACACTCAGTATCGTTCATCCCATGGGAGCCGCCACCGGTCAGATCAGCCTACACTGGTGGTCGTCGTGACTGACGTCACAACCACCGGGACAGACGAGGGTGCTGAAACTGAGACCGTATCACGTTCTGACGTATCGTAAGCTGTTTCCTGTTACAGGGTGATGCAGCGCAATTTGTTCCAATGCGGCAATGTGTTCCAATGGTACAAATTGCCGCACCGACTGCGGCAATTTGTTAAAATTTTCTTTCGTACAATTGACCAAAGTTGTCGCTTTACATTGCAGCGCGTAAACGCTTTCTGGCACACAGTCATCCAAGCTGTTCCACTTCCTTCCTTCCATATTGTTGAATATGTCCTGGAACACGTCCCTCGACCGGTTAGTGTCAGGCGTCTCTACATGGCAGCAGGCCAAGGCAGTGGCCTTGCTATTGCCATTAGGAGAGTCGTCAACAATCCCCGATAGTGGGATGCCTGGCTGTTCCTTCAGCAAGACTTCATCCGAAATTTTGAGCTTAGAGGAGTTTGGTATCAAAGACGCAATTGAGCTTTGACACCGTTTCAAGATGATCAAACTTGTACATTTCTACTTCCTCTCCTTGTATTTTTGACTTGATAGTTTGAGAAGGATTAAACGTAAACATTGTATTTTGGTTGTTTTTTCATTGAGTAGTGTTTTTTGGTATCGAAGACACAATTGAGCTTTGACATTTTCATTGTATACCAATAAGCGTGCTGAAATGACAATTGTCTGTGTGCATGCAGCCATTTTATTCTCTCACAAAATTGAGTGTTTGACAAACCGTTTCATGATAATCAAACTGTACATTTCTACTTCTTCTTCTTCTTGTAACTTTGTCTTGTTAGTTTCAGAAGAATGAAACATAAACATTGAGTAGTTGTTTTCCTGATTTTGACAAAACGTGTTAAGCATGCTGGAAAGTTTAAGATTTTGTTTACAAACTTTTGATTAATTTGACAAAATCATTACAGGAAAGTTATGTAATTGTTGTGAGTTTGTTTGACACAGGCGTTTGTGTGTGTGTGTGTGTGTGTGTGTGTGTGTGTGTGTGTGTGTGTGTGTGCGTGCGTGCGTGCGTGCGTGCGTGTGTGTGTGTGTGTGTGTGTGTGTGTGTGTGCGTGCGTGCGTGCGTGCGTGTGTGTGTGTGTGTGTGTGTGCCTCATTTAATCCCAATATGAGTAGCCGTGTGTGTGTGTGTGTGCGCGCGTGCGTGTGTGTGTGTGTGTGTGTGTGTGTGTGTGTGTGTGTGTGTGTGTGTGTGTGTGTGTGTGCGTGCGTGCGTGTGTGTGTGTGTGTGTGTGTGTGTGTGTGTGTGCGTGCGTGCGTGCGTGCGTGCGTGCGTGCGTGTGTGTGTGTGTGCCTCATTTAATTCCCAATATGAGTAGCCGTCAGCCAGGCCGGAAGGATACAGAAACGTACAGTGCTGGTCAGGAAATGGGAACAGCACTCTCCCAAACACATCCAGTAGTGGATGAAACTCGACTCTGTGGTGTCAGTCTTTCAAACTAAACCATACAAAACCGGCTAAGGATAGGAGCCGGCTGAAGGGGAAAAAAGAGACCGAGAAACAAATGGCACTGATTGGAAAGGAACCAGCGACCTCTTCGCCTGGATTCGTGATGCTTACCATTGCGCTATGGCTGCTGGCATGTTCTCTTTCTTGTGATGGACAGAATAGAATGTATTTCATCCGTGTGCGTCATGACCCATTTCAAAAAGCAAGTAACATACAGAACATCAAACTCCTATCCTTCATACCTTGGGTTCTGAAAATAAATAAATGCCGTGAACAGGTTTCCCCTGACACAAAACAATCAACTTCCTGTAATCCTCTGCGTCTTATTTCATATTTCTAACAAAGTAGATCAATCACAACCAATAGAAATACTTAAATACTTTCCTCCTGTGCAAATTCATCCAGTCTCAGCTAAATGAAACGGATAAGTCGAAATGTCACAGACTTGGTGTCTAGACTGCTTTTCCTCCCGTAATTGAAAATCAATTGTGCGTGCGCCATCACATCGGCAAGCGGTCTATAAGTCCATTGTTGACATTCACGATACTCGGCCATTGACTGCTTTATCCGTCTCTGAACAAATGAAACAGGTAGTGTAGATTTCTGTTTTTCTTTAATGAACACATAATGCGCCGCTTTATTAGTGACCTGGAATACAAAATTCATCTTTTGTGTTGTTCTGCAGTCTGCAAACATAATAATGCTGCCAGAGGAGGAGTCTGTCTACCAGTGTCTGCTCTACCTGTACCGAAAGGGCACACGTCCTGCCCAAGCGTTTTCTGGAATCACTGGTAAAATCAGTATTATGCGGTGGAGGAGATCGTATCAGAGTTGACTTAGGAGCTTGCACGTGGCGTTCAGTTGTCGGTAGCCAGTTTGGAAGGACGTTAAAGCTCTTTCCCACCCCCCCCCCCCCCCCCCCCCGCCCCCCCATTCGCCGTAAATGCTGCGAACAACAACAAAATAAACAACAAAAACAATCACAACAATGATAAGAATAACAATGATGATGATAGGAATACTCTTAATATTAACGATAATGATGATGATAATAATTTATCGGATGTCATGAAATCAGCACTTTATAACACATACACAAGCAAATAAAGCTCAAGACCTCCAGCCTATAAAAATGTGTACGGTGAAAAGAAGGTCTGAAGTGATGCTGGAAGAGTAGTTATGGTTGTGTGGTTGAAACACCCATCTTAGAAGCGAAACGTTCTATGGGCCTGATACGGT
>JADBJO010001358.1:39825-44825 GCA_016801955.1 Conus betulinus | reverse complement strand
GCATGGATGACGGACGGATCCCTAAAGACCTCCTCTATGGAGAACTTGTGCAGGGAAAACGTCCCACAGGCAGACCACAGCTGCGATTCAAAGACGTGTGCCAGAGGGACCTAAAAGCCTTGAACATCGACCAGAACAACTGGGAAGCAACAGCCCTCGAGCGGTCAGCCTGGAGACAGACTGTGCAGAAAGGTCTCTCCAAGTTCAAAGAGACACTCGCTCAGCAGCACGGGGAAAAGACCAGCGTCAGACTTCACCCTGTGCCCTCTGCCACAGGGACTGTCATTCCCCCGTCGAACGGGCCAGCCACACCCGTCGCTGTACCAGAATAGACACCTAGAGCGCAACTCCATAGTCTTCCGAGACTGAAGGATGCCGACGACTAGACTGGCAACTTTGAAACTAAGCACAAAGAAAGTTCAAATTTCAGTGACCCACGCAGTTACAGACTCGTGTACTAATAACCAATAAAACTAGCAATTTGAATAGTTCCCTAATAAACTATAGATTAAAACACAAACAGGCTAACAACAAACTAATCAAGAATAGTTTTTAAAAAAAAAAGAAGAAAGATTAAATAAACAAAACCCCCACAACATTATTTCTTGATGGAGAAAATGCCAACGAAGCAGACGATGTAATCACCAGGATTAATTCAGATGAAGGTCGAACAATAACATCAACAGACGAATCAGACGGATTACATACAGGCAATGCCCTCATTCAACAGACTTTAAGTCGACTTAAACCAGTCGCACATAACAAGCGTGCGTGGTACTGCAGACGTTAGGAACTCCATACGCTGTCAGTGAAAGGGTTTAGACATATTAACGTTATCTTACACACCCCCCCCCCCCCCCCCCCCCCCCCCCCCCCCCCCCCCCCCCCACACACACACACACACATATCCCACACGGAAAGTCATGTTGGTAATATAGGAAACAGAAGTTTCGGTGTATATGCATTTTCTTTTCCAGTATTCATTAGTTGCCTACGTAGTAGATAAGTCTTTAGTTAAATGTAACAGATGGAAACAAAAGCAACATCAATCAGATTAAAAGGCTGTTCCGTTTTTTTTCGTTTATTTCCGTGTGTTTTCTTGCAAACAGAAGGTTCGTAACAAAGCAATGGCTGACGGGAATCTCGTCAAATGGTGCTCAGTGTATAACAGCAAATACAATATTCCATACTATTCACCTCGGAGAGATTTCACACAGTAAAACTGTTTATCTTGATATGAGCTTTTTTTATTTTCCTTTTTCTTTTCTTTTCTTGTTTTCTTAAGTGGACCGAGTGGTTGTGACAACAACAACAAGGAGACAGTAAATATAGTAACTGTTTACTTAAACACACACACACACACACACACACACACACACACACATGGAACCTTCTCTTCTTTTTTTTTTTTTTATTTATTTTTTTTTTCCTTTTTTCTTTTTTTTTTTTCAGTCGGTTGTGGTTGTGAACGTGCAGCAGGGACAGAGTATTCATTGTTTATTAAAAACAAAAAAGCACGCGGAACCCTTTTTTCTTTCCTTTTTATTCCAGCAGTCATTCAAACCACTACCGATATTGTGTTGACTAAAATACGCCCCGGAGTGGCGGATCAGGACAAATGTTATGCTGCAAAGCCATAGATGGGAATTGCTAGGCAACATTTACGAAGGTGGATTTTGCATGAGTACACACACACACACACACACACACACACACACATATATATATATATATATATATATATTAGATAGATATATATAGATGTTGTGTGTGTGTAGATAGTGTGTGTGTGTGTGTGTGTGTGTGTGTGTGTGTGTTTTTAAGTTTTGCGCGCGAAGTTCGCTCGACAGTTTTGCACGGTATCCGTTTCAAATGATTTATATAATGTTATGATGTTGGCCACAAAAGATATAGCTAGCCAGCTAGCTAGCTAAATGGATAGATAGACAGTTGTATATCTATCTGTATATATACATATACATAGTATTTTATAATATACTTTTTTCTAAGATTTCAAATATTTGCCAAGTCATTACTATAATGATGGAAGAATTGTTAACCTACAATTGTTTTCCCCACTACTTAATGTGTTCAGCATTATAATTGTTTGGTCAGTAAGTGGGCGATTGCATCTCTTAGGAGATCCAAGTAAAGGTTGTTCTCCACAATTCTTAGCCGCTGACAATGCTTGGGTTTATTGAAGAGCAGAGCTGACCACTCAGACTGTTCCATTTTTTTTTTTTTTTATCTCCCTTGCATCCTTAAATGGACCCTCAAGCATAGGCTCAAAGATTGTCCCCTACATTTTATACTTTTTTGCATAATGTTTCTAGTTTTTTTCAGCAACTTTTTACCTCTCCACACTTTCGTTTTATTTTATTCTACTACCTTTCGCTGGCTGCTTTGGGGGTGCTGCTGGATTCTTCTTTGAACCCTTGGTGGTGAGAACACCACAGAATTACGGACTGTGGTGTGTCTTCTTTGAACCCTTGGTGGTGAGAACACCACAGAATTATGGACTATGGTGTGTCTTTATTTGACGCCAAGAACACTAACACATTCAATAGTGATTCAGCGGACAACAGGCCTAAGAGCAATAGATACATAACAAGCAGTAACTGATACATAAACTTCGCCTTAAAAAAAAAAAAAGTCGCGATTTTTATCGTACGCACCTATTCAATAGTGTCTCTCTGATGAGTTCAGTTCAGCGGACAACAGCCTAAGAGCAATAGATACATAACAAGAAGTAACCGATACATAAACTTCGCCCAAAAAAAAAAAAATCGCGATTTTTATCGTACGCACCTAGCGAAGCGTTTTTTATTGTCACATTTTCTTTAATTTTCAAATAATTAATCTAATCATTGAACAATTGTTAACCTACACTTGGTTCCCCCCACTACATAATTGTTAAGAAAGAGAGAAAAATAAATATACACACAGTGACAAACAAAGATACAGACTTTTTTTTTTTCCCCTTTCGTTACCTCTCTTTTTGTCACCAGTATGTAAATTATGTCAAACAGAAACCGCACAAATTTTGCGTGTCCCAATTTTTTTTTTTTTCCCTTCCCGCGAGCAATTAAGAAAAATTGATTCAGCTCAGAATTGACGAATTTTTGTTTTTTTTTTTTTTTTTTTTTTTTTTTTTTTTTTTTAGTGAAAGTGAGACAACCGCAATTAGTAAGACACAAACAAAATAAGACAATGAAAATGAACGAATTGGGTTTAATCGGTTTCGATCTCTTCAGCGCATTCAGTGCCTACACACCTCCCTTGCGCCAAACGGTGAAAAAGTTTGAAGCCGACTACCAAATACGTTCAATTATTTTTTTTTTTCGTTGTCATTGTGTCTTGCCCGAAGAAGACCCAATAGGTCGAAAACGCGTCGTGTTTTTTGTCTCGTGACTCATTTGTCACGTTTCTCTCTTCGCGTTTCGCTAACATTTATTTAAGATTTTTTTTTTTTCTAATCATTATCATTTCTGTTGCAGAGGGTGTAAGGATTCGTGACATGTTAATCACATGACGTAATCTCAAAATAAAATGTCGGGACCCTCTTCTGTTTATAATGCAGCTATGTGCGCTTACAATGTTACGATTTTTTAGAAAATACAGTTATGATGAACATGTGTAGAATAAAAAAAAAAAATGTGTAGCATCAGAAACGGATGGCTTAAACTGTGAGGAAGTTCTGTGCAATTCATTATGATCACTTACTTCTGATCTAGATTAAAAAAAAAAAAATCACACACGTGCATGGACGCGCACGCACACACACACACACACTCACTCTCTCTCTCTCTCTCTCTCTCTCTCTCTCTCTCTCTCTCTCTCTCTCTCTCTCTCTCTCTCTCTCTGTCTCTCAAGATCTTCACATCGGAACCTATTGATCTCTTGAATCGAATTTTTTTCTCTTCTCTTCTTTTCTTTTCTTTTTCAGGATCTTTGCAATGACAGATAGATAGATAAACAAGCAAGCAAGCGATCAAACAGAAATAAAACAAAAAATAGAATTCCACATCCCTGCTGACAAACTACTCCACATCTTACGCTCCCCGCTGGATAGCGCCTCAGGTGTCACCATCATGAACTAACACACGAACAAAGTAAGTAAACAAAACAAAAAGCAAACATTTCTTTGTCACCAATTACCTCACTCCAGCTATTTTCTTACCAAGCGTAATACAACGCCTCAACAGCCACAAAGGGGAAGAAACAATTACAAGAACGGAGACAGACAGCCAGAAAAGCAAGCAAGAAAGAAAGAAAGAAAGAGAGAGAAAGAAAGAAAGAAAAGAACAGGGAGGAGGAAGAAAGATAAAGGACAGAATAAAGAAATGGAATGGATGGAAAACGAAGAGAGGGAAAAAAAAAAGCGAAAGAAGACAGGAAACAGAATGAACGATGGAAGAAATTAAGGGAGAAAGAGAAGAGTAAAGGTAGGAAAGAATGGACGGAAGGATCAAAGAAAGAGAGAAAGGAAGACAGGAATTCAGGAAGGAAGAAAGGAAGAAAGGAAGCAAAAGACACACCACAAGACAACACAAAGAAAGAAAGGAAGAAAAGAAAGTACATAAGCAAGCGAAGAACAGACTAAAGAAAGTAACAAAGGAATGAAGAAAGAGAGAGCGAAAGAAGGAATAAATGAAAAGAAGAAAAAAAAAATCAAACAAAAAATGAAAATAAAGGAGGATGGGCAGAAAAAGAAGAAAATGAGAAAAAAAAAGAAGAAAAGAAAAAAGGGAGAAAAAAGAGAGGAAAAAAAACAAAGAAAGGCGGGGGGGGGGGGGGGGGGGGAGGAGAGAGGGGAGAGAGAGAGAGAGAGAGAGAGAGAGGAGAGAGAGAGAGAGAGACCGAACAAGGAAAGAAAAAGAGTATAAAAGGAAAAGGACATAGAGAGAGAGAGAGAGAGAGAGATAGAGAGAGAGAGAGAGAGAGAGAGAGAGAGAGAGAGAGAAAATAACAAATATGTTACCGCACTTTCAGGAATGAGA
>JADBJO010001358.1:32325-34825 GCA_016801955.1 Conus betulinus | reverse complement strand
GGAGAGCTCATGAAGAAAAAGGCCAGACAGAGAAAAAAGTAAAAAAAAAAAATAATTTTTTAACATCTGCGCACGTTAGATTATCCTCGTTCTGCAGAACGTGGAGTACAATGGCTGTACGGTTATTACCGAGGTCACAGAAACAAAATAAGAGAAATAATAGAGCACCAAACACATGAGAAAGTATTCTGCACGAGATTTGGAGCAATTTTTTTTCTTCTTTTCTGAAGAATTTGAAGTAGACACGCACAAACACAGACATACATATAGACGCAGAGACAGACAGACAGGCAGATACACGCGCGCGCGCGCGCGCGCGCACATGCACATACTCACGCGCACACACACACACACACACACACACACACACACACACACACACACACACACACACACACACACACACACACACGGCGAATCATCGCGTTAACAATTCAGCAAAAATATTCCCTATGTCTAATTCCCGCTTAGCCACATAGGGGAAAATACAGGCAAGCAGCCAGCAGCAATAGCAGACTTCCTGTGCTGCACGTGCTGTTCCTTTACCCTTTCCTTTTTAATTTAGCCAGGAACCAAAACAGTAATTCTGATTATAGACAGCCGACACAAGTTCGGATGTTGTGGTTTTAAATGACCAATCTGGCCGTAGTACGGCACACAAACAATGAATATGTCAGACATAACAGTCTCTTTAAGTATTTCAGTGCGCTAAAGCATGGCAGATTTACTGCTAATCTCCTTTGATGTGTGAGCACTTGTTTCCCATAAAGTCCGTACAATGTATTTCTCTTCACTAAAGCAGGGCTACCTACATTCTTAATATCAACGAATTTCTATGGCACGTGATTAACACCCGTACCAACAACTGACTTCGCCCAGTCTGATGTCAAATATTTATCAGTGTGCTTTTCACAGTCACGGCAGAAGAAAAATCAGCAAACTATACAGGTGGATGGAGAAAGTGTCCGCAATACAATGTTTAATTACACACATTAAATTGCACACAAAAGGAACTCCACAGATAAAGTTGAGCACAACATTAGAAATGTAAGCTGATACTTAAATTGTTTTTGCAAGAGTGCTCGTATAAAGAAAAGAAAAACAATCACTATTCAATGCTCTGAACAGTTATCCATCCAACAGATGTCTTCAAAAATAAATACTTAACCTTTCTAAGAACATGTAAACAAGCAGCAGTAGGAAAAACGAAACAGCATAGAGAAATGGTTAGTTTCAAAGTGAGATGGGCTGCAGGTCGAAACTGACACAAACTTAAAGAAAAAAAAAAATAATATGCCGCCGAATGAAAGAAACAAATAAACTACAAGTTGAGATTTGCGCTGTGATATGATTTGAACTCAGCCATGGGAAAAAGGACCCAAACCAACCCACGTCAATCAAACTGAGTTTACTTGTAGGTGTTCATGATGAAATAATTGCATAATTAGTAACGTCTTAGAGATATGATTCTTTTGGTTTTGTCCCTACGCTGTTTCTGTTTCTATGTATTGTTATTGGTAAACTTACTTGTTGAGGTTTGTTTTATGTAGGAATTTGTGCCCACTTATGTTTTTTGACAAATTGCTTATATGATGTTCACACACACCCTTCACAAGGAGACGTGGCCTATTGTGAATAAACTCATCCGAATCTCTCTCTCTCTCTCTCTCTCTCTCTCTCTCTCTCTCTCTCTCTCTCTCTCTCGACTATGTTGTTTCTTCTCCTTGTCTACACCAAACGTTTTCGTGGCCTACATTATATCACGAAGATTATTACGACTGCATTTTCATACAATCGGCACTTTTTTTTAATACAATCGTTAACACACCTAACGCTTCATCAACATCAGTGTTAATCAAAACCATTGCAATACTTTTTTGGGGGCGTATTTCACCATTAATAAGAGTGTCTCTACATAAATGTACATATTCTTCTTTTCCAGACATATTTTTCTGCTACGAAGTCATCATTATTTTTATCAGTATTAATTCTATTTTGACATGGAAAGAAAATACGAACACAAATAGGTAAGTGGTCAGACTCTTTACGTTCCAGAACCGAAAATTCACACATGTCGTAAACAAGGGCAAGGAGGTCATTTGAAAATATGAAATAATCGTTTACACTGTTTCCAGTTTCAGATATGTATGTAAGGCAACAATTTAGGTCGCCCTTACATACACCATTCAGTATGCACAATCCCATAGCAGTGTACATATTTAAAAGCAAGTTACCAATACAATTCAAATGACAGTCTCCAGAACGTCGATTCACACTAACAGGCTGGCTTTTGTATTGTATATCATGGTTGATAACCCCACGGAAATCTTGAGAAATATTTGATGTCCTGCTATTCAAATCACCATTCAGAACAATGTAAACATCGCTACTTAATAAGCAATCAACTAAGCAGTCTTCAATTACACTTATCCCCTTTATCGATGTTAAAATGGGCATAAAACGGCGATGTTTTTGGTGGAACATACGAACATACATAAAC
>JADBJO010001358.1:14825-22325 GCA_016801955.1 Conus betulinus | reverse complement strand
TCTGTTCCTCTGAGAGAGAGAGAGAGAGAGAGAGAGAGAGAGAGAGAGAGAGAGAGAGAGAGAGAGAGAGAGAGGTGAACAGGAGGGGAGGACACGAAGGATGCCCCCTGTCTAGTGTAAAGGTAGAAAGTAGCTTGGAACGCGCAATCAGAGCTGTCAGGAGAGTTTTAAAGGCCGTAGTGAAATGAAAACCAGAACTTATAAAAAGAGATCGATGAGCTTTCAGAGAGAGAGATTCAGATTCAGATTCAGATGATTTTATTCGTAATAGGCCATGGCCCCTAACGAAGGGGTGTGTGTGAACATACACAGCACAATAAGTATAAACAATTATAATACGTAATGAAATTTAGCAACTTCAGCAGAAGTGGAAGACAGAAGTAGGTTTAATTTAAACAAAGATGGCTGTCTATAATATTTAGGCTTGATGTACTTTTCTCTGATGATTTCTGAGAGCTGGACAGCATAGAACAAAATGTATTTCTGTTTCCCTGTGACTCTCTACATAAAGGACACATCAAATCCCAAACATTATGCGTTCGATATCTAAGATAATGACAAGCTAATTGATATGCCTATTCTAAATTTTGCTGTTACGTGCTTTAAATGTCTATCTATATCTATGTTCAAATAAGTTTTCAAGTTATGAGTAGATGAAAATTCCTATAAAAATCAAACCTATCACTATTATGAATATGGTCAGACCATTTCTGCCATCTGCAGTCCACTAGTCGCTGGCGAAAAAAGTTGTAAAAAGCCTTTTATATTCTCGACGACTCCTTGGTTCAACCAGACGAATCCAAATCCATATTCAAACAAACAGAGTCGCACTTTTGTCACCCAGTTACTTTTACCTTTAGTATCTAAGTCATACAACAAATTATACGCTTTACGGGGTATTCTGGTATCATCCATGTAAAGTAATTTCAGCCAGTATCGGATACATTTAACGGCAGAGACAATATAAATAGGAAATCGATCAGTTTCGCCATAAATAAGATCATTTGGAGTACGTCTATCAACTCCTAGAAACTTCTTCAATGCGAATACATGGACCGATTCACAGAAAGTAGCCGCTTTATCTAATCCCCATAACTCAGCGCCATATTGTACGATTGGCTGAACCTGGTATCAAAAAGTTTGATAAATAATGTAAAAGATGAATTATTAAGAACATGTAACTTTTTCATGATACAAATCAAAACATTTTTAGCCTTACTTGACAGGTCTTTGCATGCACCAACAAAACTCAAACGAGTTGAGAATAAATACCCAAATATCTATAGGCATTGACGACTGGCATAAGATTACCGTCATACAACCATCTTTCTCGAGCACTTAAATATCCACCTTTACGGAATACTATAATATTGCTTTTATCCATATTCACTGTTAACTGCAGATATCTAGCAGCACGGTGTAAACTATTAAGTTGTGTTTGTAAACCTATAACAGTTTCTGACATCAAAATAACATCATCAGCCAACAAAAGAATAAACAATTCAAAAAGCATCAAGCGAAAGTGAAGCACCATGTTTACCATTATTAATACTTCAATTGCTAACTCGTTAATAAACAAAGAAAACAAAATGGACTGCATGCATCGCCCTGTTTTACTCCTTTTGAACAGTTGATATAATCTGTAAGTTTCAATCCACAGCGGACCCTGGTTTTTTACTCTATCATACATACTTCTGATGCACTTATACAGTTTACCTCTAATTCCATTTTTATGCAAGACTGGCCACAGAAGATTTCTATTTATCGAATCAAAAGCTTTTTTCGAAGTCTATGAAAGCTACATATAATTTTCTATTATTATAAGAAAACTGCTTTTGTACAAGTGCAAGCAATGTAAACATATGATCAATAGTCGAATAACCTTTTTTTGAAGCCTGCTTGATGATCACCTGTAATGTTATTTTCTTCTATCCATTCCTGCAGTCTATGATTAATAATCATTCCAAACAATTTACTACTGATATCACAGAGGGAGATCCCTCTGTAATTGCTGGGATTGTTAACATCGCCCTTCTTATAAAATGGCAGAATAACTGATTCAGTCCAGTTATCCGGAAACGTACCACTATCAAATAATATATTAAACAATTTCATAAAGAAGTGTACTACCTGGTTAGAAGAAATGTTTGAATAATTCACCAATAATGCCGTCAGGGGCCAGCTGCCTTACGATTTTTCAGTTTTCCTAGTGCTAATAGTACTTCCTCTCTTGTGTGATTGGTCGGTCGGTTCATATACTCATCACTGCTTACATCAAACACTTCTTCGATTGGTGTGTTATCAACATTTGAATCTAATAAGGTTTGGAAATGCTGAAACCATACATCAAGGTAATACTGTTTCTGGGCTGTCTTCTTTTGACCGAAACTCTGCGGATAGTACTCCAAAATTCCTTTTTGCATTTTATAGATGAAACGAGTTTATCTAATAAAGACTTATTGAACACTTTCTCTTTCCTCTGTAACAAGTGCTTATACTCCCGTCTAGCAATTGTATAAGCGTCCCTATCTTCTATTTTTAAAGTGCGACGACTAATTCGTAATAATTTCCTTACATTTCTTTTACTAGTATCACATTCTTTATCATACCAATCAGTCGACATTTTACTGCTATCCAAAGAGATATACATCTTTCATACAAACAGCACTTTCTTTTATGCAAGCATTAAACATGTTCAGCGCTCGATTTACATCCACATCTAATAAATGTATTGCACTATCTAGCTTTGCTTGAGTTTCTACACTACATAACATATCGTAACAAACTAGCATTTTCATCATTCCATACAATTTTTTTCTATGACATATTTCTGTTCAGGGTTGCTGGCATGCACAATACTTTCTTTAGGAAAAACAACATGAAGTGACACAGGTAAATGATGGTATAGCATTCTTCTTAAAACTGAAAAGGCAGAGAAGTCAAATTGCCACTTTCCGCGATCACTGAGAGAAAACAATCAGGTTTCGAAATATCGGTATCTGACCAGAAGTTATTTGTTAGTGAGCTTCCTCCCCATTGGAGATGGTTTCCCCACTTCGGAGACTATAAGCTTGCTGAAGGTTCATTTTGAAAAGCATTTATTATTTCCCATTCACCCACTCAAGCACATACTGTCAATTAGGCAGAATCATCTACCACTGCAGATATGAAGGCTTATCACCCCCCTATTTCTACAATCTGAGACATAAGAAGAGCAAGCTTTGTTTATAATTCAATATATATGTATATACACATCTATGTGTGTGTGTGTGTATACGCGCGCGTGCGCGCGCGCACGCACATACACACAGGCAGATAGAGAAGTAGACATGTACTTAAAGACATACAATAGAGAGACAGACAAAAAATAGATAGAAAAACAGGCTTAGAAACGAAGAACAAGGAAGAAGAGGAGGACGAGAGATTGAGACAAATAGGGGAGGAAGAGGAGCTATGGAGACAGGCCGACAGAGACAGAAGCAGAGACAGACTCACGACAGAGTCAGAGAGAAGGGAAGGGGAATATATCAGGAGAAGCAGACCTCAGTTACACTCCAGGGGTAGTAGTGAACGGTAAGTAGGGTGAACGGGGAGGGAGGAGGCAGAGAGAAATATACAGACCTAGAGGTGGGAAGGAAAATACAAACGGTGTAGTAAAAAAAAAAGAGAGAGAGACAGACAGAGATGGGAAATAAAGCAGGGAAATCATACGAAAGAAATGGCGTAGGTCAATCAAAGCTTCCCACGCTGCGACCGCTACACCAAGGAGAGACACTTCATTAACTCCACCACCGACAGCTGAACGCTTGGGACGGGGGGGGGGGGGGCATGAGGAGGGAGGGAGCTGGGGGTACGGGGGGCGAGGCTGGGGTGGAGGAGATGCTGGACAGAGGCAGACATGAGAGACAGAGGGAATTGTTCCATTTGTTTGACTCTGAGGGAGTCTGGTGGTCGGGGGAGCCCACTTTCAACCCCCCCTCACCCCCACCCCACCCCCCATCCCCGACCCTCCTCCGTGTGGATATTCAGGTCTGAGAACCCAACATCCAGTGCTGATCACTTCTATGTAATATAGTGTGGAAATAACAGAGCTAAAAAAACCTCAATATCCAGTGCTGGTCAGCATGATAATTGATGATGTTATTGCTATTCTTTTATCATTCATAACTATCAGTGCAATGATACTGATAGCAGTTCTGAAATGGTAAAGAAACACACAGACTAGCTGGAAAAACAGTGCGAACATGGGGCTTCAAAAGTCATCTTTAAAAGAAGATTGACTGTTCCGTCGAACGAAAGCGACAAACAAAATGACAAGTCAAAACACGACGCATTTCGACCTTCTTAGTCTTCTTCAGGCAAGACAAACAACATTCAAGACAGCTAACCGATTAAAACATGTACTTCCTTCCTTATATCATATTTATTTGTAATGTGTGTTGAGATTTTGGCAAATATGATAAGACAAAATAAAGTAGTATAAAGGGAATTCAAGTAGCCGATAATGAAAACAAGATATCACAGTACGCAGATGATACTGAACTATTGCTAGAGGGAGATCGAATATCATTTGAGGAATCTATTTGCATTATTGACTATTTTGGAAGAGTGTCTGGACTCATACTAAACGCAAAAAAACAAGCGCAGTTTGGCTAGGTAGTAAACGAAATTCCCCTGTTAAGTATATGCCACATTTGAATATAAAGTGGAACCCTCCAAAATTTAAAATCTTGGGCATTTGGTTTACATGTGACTTAAAACAGTGCGAAATTATGAATCTTGAAGAAAAGTTTGCAGAAATTAGAGCACTGTATAAAACTTGGCTCAAAAGACAGATAACGCCTCTCGGCAGAGTAGCAGTGCTTAAATCTATGATGCTTTCTAAACTAACCCATCTATGGATGTTATTACCAAACCCACCGGATTATATAATTGATGAAATCCAGAACTTTATATTTAAGTTCGTTTGGGGCAAAAAAGAGACAGAATTAACAGGAAAACGTCTATGAAAAGCATAGAACAGGGAGGAATCGGAATACCAAACATAAAGAAGCATATAAATGCTTTAAAAGTAACTTGGATTCGTAAAATCTTATCCAGTAAACACAGATGGAAGAAAGTGCTTGTTTCGGTGTATGAAAAAGCAGAAATTATCAACAAACTAGGATCCGATCTGCCACGGAGTAATCAACTAAATAGGTTCTGGAGAGATGTACTCGACGCTTACAGAGAGACAGGCAAGATTGTTCGTGTTAAAACTGCGGAAGAATTCTGTTCAGAACCTTTGTTCTGTAATCACAACTTAAAAATTGGGGGCAGATCAACCTTTTATAAAAACTGGGTTGAAAATGATGTATTCTGCATACAGAATCTTCTGGATGAGAACAGTGAATTTTTGAGTTTCCAATCCTTTGTTGATAAATATAGTGTCAATACGGATTTTGTAACATACAATGGTTACGTTAGTGCGGTGAAAAAGTATTCGAGAGAAACTGGACTAGAAACAAAATACTGTGAAGAAAGTAGGACAAGTAAATTATTAACTGAAATCTGTTCAGTTTCAAGAGGAGCCTCACATTACTATGGTTTATTAAATCAGGACACAACAGAACCAGGTTTTTGCAGTAAATGGAATGTAAGATTTACAGAAGGAAGTTATATGGGTTAAAACTTTTCACAAAATTCGACTGATAAAAGACATAAAGCTAAGATGGTTTCAAATGAGAATTATTAACAGAATATTGGCAACCAATGTTATTTTGCAAAGCATGGGAATTGAAGAGTCAGAAAAATGCTCTTTTTGTGAGAGAGAAAAGGAAAACATTCAACATATATTTTGGCACTGCCAGCATGTACGAAAAACTTTTGGCAAGAGTTTCAAAATGTGGTTAACAGAAAATGTGAATTTATGAAACTGTTGCTTGATGAAAACATAATCCTGTTTGGTTGCGATTGTAATTTTAAATCTGATAGAACGTTTGACTTAATCCTGCTACTCGCCAAGTTTTATATTTACAAGTGTAAGTATGAAAAAAGTCTACCATCAGTTCAAATATTTACTGTGTTGTTGAAAGCCAGATATGAAATAGAAAAGTATGCTGCTCATCTTAACATGTCCCATGGACATTTTGTAACACAATGGCGTCCATATTTGCCATTATTCCAGTGAAACACAAGTTGCATTGTAAACAAAGGCTATGGCAATGCCCAACTCTGTGTGTGTGTGTGTGTGTGTGTGCGCGTGTGTGCGCACGCGCGCGCGCGCGCGCGTGTGTGTGTGTGTGTGTGTGTGTGTGTGTGTGTGTGTGTGTGTGTGTGTGTTCTGTGTGTGTAAGGTTTTTTGTTTTGTTTTTTTTTTGTTTTTTCGTTTTTTTTTCGTTAGAAAAGAAATCTTATATGTCTTATTTGTCTTCGCTAGTTAATATCTTCACAGATGTTCATAAATGTATGCACCTTAATGTGCAAACAACCGTTATAACTCGTCATTAATGATTTACTCCAATCATTTTGTGGCACCATCCTCAAAAGGTAAGTTATTGTTCGTTCTTCGTTTAGGTTGTTTTAGTTTCCGCCCGCAGTCACTTCCCTTTGAAACTTTTTGTTTCCATTCGTTGAAATCGTTATACTTTTCTTTCTCTTAGCTTCAAAAAATGTATATATACGACTTTCCTTGCTAGCAAAACTTTTCCCTGTCCTTTTTTTTCTTTACCTTAAACATCAGACTGTGGCCAGATTGTTACACGAATAGTAAATATTGACAATGTTCAGTAATATTTGCCATGGCAACATAAATGTTGGCAGACGTCGTCTGAATCCAGCTTGATATTTGACAGAAAACGGTTTTGTGTGTAGACGAGTGAAAATGATGAGAGTCGGTTTAGGCCGACGGAAGTGGAGAGAAAGTCTGACCGTTGAGCAATGAATTAGAATGACGTGCGTGTAAAGAGCGTGAACTGATAAAGGCAGACGGCCATACAAAGAAACTCTGGTCAGTATGTTGTAAGATATGGTCACATTTGTGTAATAAAAAAGCACAGACGCCTTTGACAATCTACCATCACTGCTCTCATCGATATTAGTGATAAGAATTATTATGTGTTGATTCTCATTTGACTTCTTTGTCACGTGGTAATCATTTCAAACTATACTGTACGCCTTGCAGTCGGCTTTAAACGACATTTTATAACCGTGACAACAATCGTGTCGTCTCCGTGTGTGTGTGTGTGTGTGTGTGTGAGAGAGAGAGAGAGAGAGAGAGAGAGAGAGAGAGAGAGAGAGAGAGATGTTCGATGAGGAGGTGATGAATTGGAATGGAGCACGATTAAAGCAGGGCAGATACTCATTTTGACAAGGTCATATCCACGTGCATTCATATCGATCCTGTTAAGAGATGTCCCACCTGATATTAGCTTTGAATATCTGAAAGTGATTGCCATTTTTCATCTGATCTAAGATATTACGAAAGAAAGATTTTTAACGAAGTTTCTAGTGCGTTTTCAA
>JADBJO010001357.1:427500-441601 GCA_016801955.1 Conus betulinus | reverse complement strand
ACGATGACGTGGATTATGTTGAAGTGAACGCGATTCGGGATATGCACTGTAAAAAGCATGGAGAGGATAGTAGAGGTTTTAAAAGTGGATGATTGAGGAGAGAGCGAGAGAGAATTACATGCAGAGCGCATGTGCCACTTGCGGTGTGCGCGCCAACACGCAAGCACGCCCACCATTTACCCCACTCCACATCGACCCTAAAAAGCAATAATATGCTATATAATATATACTATATAATATTATATTATACCACTATTATTATTTCAGAATAGACTAGTGTTATGAAGTATATATTATTATATATAATATATATATATAATATATTATAGACACGAGCGCGCACATTCCTTTGTGCTCATGAGTGCACTTTGTGCTGACAGACCCACAATACCTCATAGAAAGAGAATAGAGATGAGAGCGAGAGGACAGACAGACAGACACAACAGACAGACGCGAAGAGGAGAGATAGAGCGAGAGAGAGAGAGGAGAGACAAAACACACCACCACACACGACACAACAGTCACACACACTAACACACCACCACACCTCCGAATACCAACCACCTCGTCCTCACAATACGAAACACATCAACCAACGCATCAGACGATGTCATTCAGAGGTACAGTTGGACAAATTCATTATCAACTGCATTGCATCCGACAAATGACGAGCTCACATCATCTGACGCACCCCCACCATCCATCACACCCCCATACCCCACCCCCCACACCTCCTATCAACATGATTATGAACCGATCATTCACCCGCTGCCCTCCCGCAGATATCTCTCACTGCCATCAAATTAATTACCCATCGTCCATCACCACTTCCACTGCAGTATCATGCATCATCAACACAGACTATGCCAATTATTTAAATCATCACAATCAAGGTGTATCGCTTTAGCACTCCCCTTTTACTATTTTCACATCACATTCGTTTTGTATTATCATTTCCGGTAAAAAACCTACCCTGGTTATCTTCATCAAAAGCACGACCATAGTCTTGCTACCGTCGAACTCAAGCATCGTTATCTTCATCAAAAACCGGGGGGGGGGGGGAAAACCATAACCATTTTCCATCAAAACATCACCTTCATTATTTCATCACACTGTATTGTAAACGTCAAAAAACTACCCTCATTATCTTCATTCAGCAATACCGTTACATCACTACCATCAAAACACTATCCTCATTATCTTCATCAGCCCTACCAAGGTACCATAAACCAACCATCAAAACACTACCTTCATCCACCCTTGTCATCAGTTATTACCATCAACAAACTCTACTCTTCGTTATCTTCATCAGCAATAACGGTACATCACTACCATCAAAAACACTATCCTCATTATCGTTCATCGGCATTAACACGGTGTATCATACCATCAAAACACACGATCATTATCTTCATCAGAACTACCACTGTATCCATTACCATCAAAAAACTCTACCCTCATTATCTTCACTACCACTACCATTGTATCATTCAACATCAACATCTACCCTCTTCACCTTAATACCAACCGCTTTGTATCCTCATCATTTTCAACCGCACTTACCGTTTTGTAAAGATTACGTAAAGGCTGTGGATCCTTACCTTCATCATCATACCCACCCACCCACCCCCCACCCCCCACACACTCACACGCTCCTCACTCACTCTCTCCCTCTCATCCCACCCAACCTCCCCACGACCCCATGAACCCAGGAAAAGGCGCAAGAATCACAAGACCCTAGGAGATCAACAGGAACGTGCGCTAAGAACGTCAAGGAGCGAAATGAGGCAAAAAAAAAAAAACGCACAGCCTCCCACCTTCTGGATCTAAGCGTGCACTTACCAAGGGGGGCAAGGGAGACTACCAGTCGGAGAGCTGAGCGTGCACTTACGAGGGGGGCAAGGGAGACTACCCAGTCGGAGAGTTGAGCGTACACTTACCGAGGGGGGCAAGGGAGACTACCCAGTCGGAGAGCTGAGCAGCACTTACCGAAGGGGGCAAGGGAGACTACCCAGTCGGAGAGTTGAAGAGGCACTGAGCGGGCAAGGGAGAATACCAGCGGGGGGAGCAACCACTTACCGAGGGAGGACTACCCAGTCGGGGAGCTGAGCGTGCACTTTAACCGAGGGGGGCAAAGGGAGACTAACCCAGTCGGACTACCCCATCGAGATGACATGCGCGAATCTTACCGAGGGGGGCAAGGGAGACTACCCAGTCGGAGCGCTTGAGCATGGTCACGTTACCGAGGGGGGATGACCCAGGTGAGACTTACCCAGATTCGGAGAACGAAAATGGAGGGCCCAGCTGAGGTTGTCCCTGGCCAGTGGATGACCCCTGATGTTGCCCTTGCCAAGCTCCAATGGAGGGAACAACGCCATGTTGTCATGCTGAGAATTGGCAAGGCCCAAGTGAACACCCACAAGGACAAAATCGTGTCCATACGCGTTACAACGAGAGGACAAACAAGTCATTGGCGGCCTGACCGAGTTCGGCATGAGAAGAGCGAAAGGATTGGTGTGCTGCGCGTTAGGATGGAGAGAGATGAGAGAGAGAGAGAGAGAGGAGAGAGAGAGAGGAGAGAGAGAGAGAGGAGAGAGAGAGAGAGACGAGGGAGAGAGAGACGGAGAGAGAGAGAGGGCACAAACTTTTGAAATAAGCACAGCGGCTCTTTTTGTATACCGGTCCTCAATAAAATACGTTAAATACAAGAAAAATATTGTGCAAAAAAAAATACAATCACGAAAACTTGATCCTCATCAATTGCTGCAGACTCCACCTGAGAGAAACAAGACCAAGCAAGCTGCAGTCTCCCCGGGGGAAGAGGGGGAGGGGGACACGGGCAGTGCGACTCCAGTCTCCTGCAGGATCCGCCGTGCCCGTTTTCTTAATGCCATCAACTCCACCCGACAGCCGCCTCCTCCTACAACTCCAACGAACTTCATGCAGAATACACTTTCTTTCCAGGCGACCCCCCCCCCCCCCCCCCAGCCCCTTCGTCCAACTCTTCTCAGCTCCTCTCCTCTCCCCTCTCTCTCACTCTCCCCCCCCCCCCCACTCTCTCTCTCTCTCTACGGCAACTGTGAACAGCCAGACCTGTCAGAACTTTCGACTTTTTCGCATGCTGACGATTTCCATGAACACAAACGGTTCGGTTTTTTCTACATTCCATGCCAGGGGGGGAGGGGGGGGGGGGGTGTGGAAACCAACAGGGCCAAAACAGTGCGGCGATAGCTGTAGGGGCAAGTCGCAAAACAACAGTGCACAGGATGAACTTTAGGGGCTTGACACCCACCCTCCCCAGGATGCCACTCACCCCATCGCAACACCACCCACACACACACACACACACACACACAACACACACACACACACACGCACGCACACACACGCACGCACGCACGCACGCACACACGCACACACACACACACACACACACACACACAATAGGTTCTTCTACAAGATATGTAACTGTTTTATGGGATGTCGGAAATAAATGTAAGCCACCCCACATGACTAATAACTGTCAAACGGTTCTCTGAAGCCACCACCACAGAACTCTCCACACAAGCATCCCGGTCATCAAAACGCACAGGCAGCACAGCCTAGTGGTCGGTCACGTGCTGACCATAGTCATAACTAAAACTAAAACAAACAAAAAAGATGCAAAGCATATAAACGTACTCTCAGTACAGTGACAGACAGGGATGACAATTTCCAGTTAGTAGAAGAAAAAAATCGACAGTGCGGTGGTTATTTCCTTATCGGACTCGATTTTTTTTTTCTTTTTTTTTTTTTTAGAATGATCATGTATAGCCGTTAGTATGGGCTATTCTGGTAAAATGAAACATCAGGCATCATCCGTGACCCATAATGAACATACCTGCAAATTTTTCATAAAGATCGGCCCAGAAGTTTTGTCTGGAGCGAGTGGAAAAGATTTTGACCACGGACGGACACACAGACAAGACAGACAGCATTTCTTCGTTCCCATTGCAAAGCACTCCCTGTTCTATAAGAACTTGGAGTACAAAAACGACAAGTCATCGCTATCAATCATCACCCACACACACTTCAGTGCCATGCTAGTCACGTTCAGTGCCCACCCCTACCACACGTGTCAGGACAGTCGAGGAAAACCATCCCTTAAGAGTGGATGAGACACCACTCTTGTATCCCCAGGATGACAACACGTAAACATGGGCTGCAACACTGGGCACCGCCCGCTAAGAGGCCATTTCACCTTCACACTGTTTGCTCGTATAAAATCTACATGAACCACATCAGAATCAGTTAGGAAAAAATCTCGTTCGTAGCATCCCATAATGTGTCAAATAAATGAGTCTATGAATTTTCTTTCTTGGGTGAGAAAAGTAAATCCCTGCACAGTATTTTCGGACTAACACACTGCAAATCTTATCTTGATATTTTCACAGCAAAGACACTTTAATTAGCTATATTCGCACCTACTTACTGCCCTTTACATTTGCACCTACTTACTGCCCTTTACATTCACACCTACTTACAGCCCTATACTTTCGCACCTACTTACAGCCCTACATTCACACCTACTTACAGCCCTATACATTCACACCTACTTACAGCACTATACATTCGCACCTACTTACAGCCCTATACATTCGCACCTACTTACAGCCACTATACATTCGCATCTACTAACAGCCCTATACATTCGCACCTACTTACAGCCCTATACATTCGCACCTACTAACAGTCCTATACATTCACACCTATTTAACAGCCCTATACATTCGCACCTACTAACAACCCTATACATTCGCACCTACTAACAACACTACACATTCACACCTACTTACAGCAGTATACATTCACACCTACTTACAGCAGTATACATTCATACCTACTAGCAGCTCTATACATTCGCACCTGCTAATAGCACTATACATTCGCACCTACTTACAGCACTATACATTCGCACCTACTTACAGCACTATACATTCGCACCTACTTACAGCACTATACATTCGCACCTACTTACAGCACTATACATTCACACCTACCAGCAGCACTATACATTCACACCTACTTACAGCACTATACATTCACACCTACTAACAGCCCTATACATTCACACCTACTAACAGCCCTATACATTCACACCTACTAACAGCACTACACACTCGCACCTACGTACAGCCCTATACATTCGCACCTACTTGCAGCACTATCAGGCAAACCACTGCCGAGAAACCCCAAAGACATCCAACCAAAGCCTCCATCAGGCAGTGCTGGCCCATTACGTTCAAGCCAGCGGGATTCAAACTCAAAACTCTCAACGTCTGCCGCTAACTCAGCGCTCTACCGCAGAACCGACCCACTCCCCTGCCCAAGGAACTGAACTGTTGGGACACACGGCATAATCTGCACTGCTGAAATGAGCTCAAACAGAACTGAGGCAACAAGAAGAAACTGATGTCCACGAAAAACGCCATTGCCATCCCTATTTTCTTTTCACTCTCTCGCAGATCCCATCGGCTCTCGACATTCGCTTTTCTCTCCGACAGGGGGGCACCCGTATGAGCCCCGCTGCAATCCACTCGTCAGACGAACCCAGGAAGGAGATGAGCCATGGACTGGGTCTTAGCTTTTACCTGAAGACGCTGGAAAAACGCGGCGAAATGTATTGACTAATTGTGCAAACAGCAAGTCTTGATCGTTTTCCCCCTTCATCATTCTGGCAGACATTTTTTTTTTTCATCCCACTGAAAGCTGAAGGGTTCCCCCTCAGAAGCGAACGAACGACTTACAAGCCTGATAAGAATGAGCTGACAGCACGTGACACCGTTGACATTTTCAATGGCCAAGCCGGTTCTTGATATGTTGAAATGAAGACAGTATCTCACACGTGACAACGTGACACCGTCGTGCACACTTTTAAAAAGCCAATCCGTTTCTCGATGTCATCTCAATTTGTTGACAGGAAGACGATTTCTCATAGCACATGACACTGTGGACTTTTCATGGTCAATCCGGTTCCTGTTGATGTTATTTTGTCCTGGTTTTCAAAGTATTCTAAACTATATTTCATAGTGTTTAAACTTTCATTTTCATCATCACAGTTTTTCTGTGAAAAAGATTTTCATCTTCAATTGTTTTTTTCTTTCAGGGCACTGAGCAAGACTGGAGCAGTTACAGGAAGGAGGGATCTTCCCCCAGACAGAGAATGGGGCAAAAATGCAAGTTTTGTCAGCCATGATGTATGTGTGTGTGTGTCTGTGCGTGCGAGCGAGTGTGCGTGCGTGCGTGCGTGTGTGTGTGTATGTGTGTGTGTGTGTGTGTGTGTGTGTGTGTGTGTGTGTGCGTGTGTGTGCGTGCGTGTGCATGCGTGTGTGTGTGTGTTTGAGGGGGGAGGGAGTATGGATGTGTTGTGTGATATGATCCTATGGACATTCTCTTCCTGAATGTTAACAGTTGGACGGTAATGAACCATCGCATGTAGGTCAAGTATTATTTTTTTGAGAGAGAGAGAGAGAGAGAGAGAGAGAGAGAGAGAGAGAGAGGAGAGAGAGAGAGAAGAGAAAGAGAGAGAGAGAGACAGACAGGACAGACAGACAGACAGACAGACAGACAGACAGATAGACGGACGGACGGACGGACGGATAGACAGACAGTGAAACCGATATCTCACCCATCAATTCTAATACCGGTGCAATATCAGGCAAATCCACCTTCTTCCTGCTAACTCTATGTAAAACCAAATCCATTCCACGACTGTTGTTTCCACGAACACGACATTCAAAAAACAAAAAACAAAAACAAAAAAACCTTATGAAATCTCCACCCACTGACCAGACGCCACCAGGGACCAAGGCAATGGTCCCCTGACCACCGCTACATCAAACGTCGCTGTACAGACTGTGGACCACGTGTTGCCGACAGTTCACGGTGCACTGGGAATCAGTGTCTTGTTTGTGCGCTTGTTTGTTTTCTTTTGGAAGTAACACACTGCTACTACGACAGCCTGTCCCGCCACATCAACGTTAGCACGTCTCTGTAACACGGCAGCTAGATCCACGCCGGTTAGCGTTTGAATGAACTATTCTTTGCAATCATCATAAACACATGCCACCTTTCGTTCTCTTTCTCTCACACACGACAAGTTCAAGGACAAAGAAGTCGGGGGATTTATTCAAACATAGACACGTGTACCCGACAGGCCGCTTATAAACATTTCAATCCTCTACTTGACGCCTGTCTGCGATAACCTATAACAGAGAGGTGTGTGGGTGTGGGGGTGGGGGGTGGGTGGGGGGTGGGGGGGGGGGGAGGGGGGGGGGGGGGAGAATGGGGAGAAGGGAAAGGAAAATGGGATGGAGGGGGTAGGTGGGTAGGTGGGAGGGAGATCTCATTGAAAGTCTGGTAATGCGTTTATACTTCAGCATGTCCTGGGGGTTTTGCGCCATTTTCCGTGCGATTTTTTTTTTTGGCTGGCTGGCTACCGTAACTGTGCACAGTTAGGGGCGCTGTGACCTGCTTATAAAAGAGTTGTCTGAACTAAGCGGGCTCCCACAGATCAGTCTGTGAAGAACAGGCTCTGTGGGCTCAAGCTGGGAAGTGGACCGACTAGAGAGGGTCAGAGCGTGGAAGACAGTGTGGAGGATTGGGGTGGGGTCCAGGGAGGGACCACTGAGAAGGCTGAGACGGCACGAGGCTCTGATGTTTCCGCCGGTCTCTTTCGTTCCAAAACACGTGCACCAGGACTAGAGTGGGCGCACTTACACATCCGTCTCAATTTGACAAAGTGATGGAGTCTGTGTAAGTGCTCTCTCTCTCTCTCCTCTCTCTCTCTCTCTCTCTCTCTCTCTTACACACACACACACATGCATGCACTCACACACACACACACACACACACACACACACACACACACACACACACCACACACACACACACCTGCTCACACATCGATGCAAGCACACATGCTTCTTTTCCCCACGCAAGCCAACACACACACACACACACACACACACACACACACACACACACACACACACACGTGCGCGCGTGCGTGTGTGCGTGCGCGTGCATGGGCACACACTTACACAGACGGAAATGTAGCTATCCATACTATGTTCAATTCACTAGTGTAACCATTAACACTGTACTGAGCGAAGCGTCATGTATATATCATGCAGTGCACATTATGGCACCTAACAGTTTAGTCTAACTAAGGAAGCTTTGGCTTCATTGCACGAGAATCTCCCCTGCTGAAAGATCCTTGGCTTCATTGCACGAGAACCACCCCTATTGAAAGAGCTTTGGCTTCACAGTACCAGTTTCAACTTACGGAAAGGACTTTTGCTCCACAGCAACAGAGTTTTCAGACCCACGGGGTAAAAACAAAACAAAAACAAAAAAAAAACCGAACAGACAATTTTTGCTTCATCACTCAAAAGTTTCAGATCATGGAAAGAATTTTTAGCTTCGCAGCACTGGCGAGTTTCATCCTGTGGCAAGAACCTTTTCTCCATTGCACCAAAGATTTCCACTGCACAAAAAATGCTTTCGTTTATCACATCACCAACATCACCAACTCTCATCTCCTATGGAAATCAGCTTCTGCTTCATCACACCACCACGTCTTATCCTATTGAAAAAAAGCCGTTGCTTCATCACATCATCAAGCTCTACTATATAGGGAAAAAAAGCCTTTGCTTCATTCAACCACCATTCTTTACCCTACGGAAGAAAAAGCTTTATCTACATCACACCAGAACTTTGCCCAGCAGAAAAAAAAGCTCTTACTGTATCACATTAAACTGCCTTATGAAAAGAGATTTTGCTTCACTGCAACAAAGACTTTCATCCTACGGAAAAAGACCTTTTAGTTCAGTGCAGCTGGTGGTTTCGCTCTCAACGGGAAATTACTGATAGCACTGCGGCTTTCTTGCCCCACATGCATGAAACCACAGGCAGGGGAGTCACCAGGTTTTTTTACCTTTAACGTCCGTGTGCATGTATATGTGTGTGTGTGTGTGTGTGTGTGTGTGTGTGTGTGTGTGTGTGTGTGTGTGTGTGTGCATCGCAGGCACGCGTGCATGTGTGTGTGTGTGCGTGTGTGTGTGTGTGTGTGTGTGTGTGTGTGTGTGTGTGTGTGTGTGAGAGAGAGAGAGAGAGAGAGAGAGAGAGAGATTCTCAAATGCTCTCCTGTATGTCTTCCAGCAGCAAGAGTTCTGAATCTCTGGACTCTCTGTCTGTCGGTTGAGTGGCCATCCCATCAGAAGGTCCAGCATCGCAGCATGGGAGACACCAGCCACACTCGTCAATAAGAAAGCCCGCTCACATACAGCGGTATCCATTATACCCCACACGCTCATGCACCCCCACCCCATCCCCTTCTCTCTTCTTCCTTGCCTCCCATCCCCACCCTCATAACACAAGGGAATGAGGTCAAGAGGGAATGATGCGACAGGATGGCGGGTGGAAGGGGGGGAGGGGGTAGTAATGGAAGGGCAAGTGAGGATATGGGGTAAAGGTTGTTCCCCTGAAAGCCACGTACGTTCTATGGCTTGATTTTTGAGACCATCTATTTTGCTGAGCTGCAGGACAACACGCCACTCTTTGTGTACACACACACACACGCGCGCGCGCGCACACGCACGCACACACAGACACACACACACATGCACGCACGCATGCACGCACACACACACACACACACATACACAAAGCACGCGCGCATTCAAAACCACACACGAACATTATATGATTTTTTTTGAAGTCGGTTTTCTAACACATGACAAGCCATACTGTCAGCGCAACAGAAATAACAATTTTTTTTTTACTGTTCCGTTTTCAGCAGCATCCATCAACAGCGACCCTCTTGAGCAAACACATCTTGAATTACGTCTAAGAGCAGGAACTGCACAGAGAGAGAGAGATATACGTGTGCGTGTGCGCGCGCGCGCGTGTGTGCGTGTGTGTGTGTGTGTGTGTGTGATGAGGTGAGTGAGTGAGTGTGTGTGAGTGAATGGTGTGTGTGGGGGGGGGGGGGGGGGGGGTGGGAGAGAGAGAGAGAGAGAGAGAGGGAGGAGAGAGTCAGGAGATGCGAGAGGAAGGCAGGATGGATGTAGAGAGAGGGGAGAGGGAGGAGGTAGAGGGAGGGGGAGGAAGGCAGGAAGGGAAGGCAGAAAGGGAGAATGGGAGAAGGTGAGAGAGAGGAGAGGGTGAGAGAGGGGGAGGGAGGGAGGGAGGGGGGAGGGGAACGGGGAGAGTCAGGAGATGAGTCAGGAGAGATGGCGTGGCAAGGTGGGGGGGGGGAGGGAGAGAGGGGGAGAGGAGGAGAGGAGAGAAGGAGCGGAGAGGAGACAGAGGAGGGGAAGGGGAGGAGAGAGATGGGAGAGGAGAGGAGAGAGAGGAGAGAGGAGAGGAGAGGGTGGCAAAGGGAGGGCGCGAGAGGGAGAGGAGGGAGGGAGAGAGAAGCAGGATAGGAGAGGAGGAAAGGGAGACAGAGGGAGAGAGGAGCGGAGGAGCAGGAGCAGGAGGGAGGAGGAGGAGGAGTCTTGGAAGGGAGAGGAGAGAGAGACGAGAGAGATGATGAGAGAGATGAAGGGAGTGAGAGAGAGAGAGAGGAGAGAGAGAGAGAGAGAGAGAGAGAGTTATTATATATTTTACTACGGTAATGTCATTTCAGACAGACAGTCAGACAGAGAATGAGTGAGAGTGAGACATATCAAACCATCCAGCGGAACAATTCTACCCCGATACTCGGTTTCCCACCGTCTAACTCGTAGTAAGCGAAACCCAACCCATCCAACCACGGTCGTTTTTCAGGAACACCACGACCATTACAAACGACCCCCCCCCCCCCCCCCCCCCCCCCCCACCCCCAAAGAAATCTCCACCCACTGACCTGAAGTGACCTGAGGGACCAAGGCAAGGGTCCCCTGACCAGCGCTGGTCAAACGGCGCTGTACAGACTGCGGACCACGTTTAGCGGACAGTTCACGGTGCACTGGGACTCGGTGTTTCCTTTGAAGTCACACATAGCGAGTTCACCGTCACACGCAATTAGACCCCATGCAGCTCGCTGGCTGCCTGGCGTTGTCTAATAAACATTCTTTATGATGATTATTTTCATACATGTCACCGCCTTTCCTTCTTTTTTTTTTCTCTCTCACGGACGAGAACTAGTTCAAGGACAACAAGGGGAGGGATTCAAACGAACACGCTCACATGAATCAGACAGGCTGCTTTACAAACATTTCAACCCGTGCATCATCACGCCAGCCTCTAGTTATATACAACATGGGGGAGGGAGAGGGATGGGGGAGGAAGAGTAGGGAAAACGGAGGGGGGGGGGGGGGATTTCCCATCCAAACACTAGTAATGCGTTCATACTTCAGCATCTCTTCGTGGTCTTTGAACCACTTTTCTGTATGATTGTGACACTGTAACCCATTAAAAAGTACTGTTTGAACCACGTGGGTTCCCACTGTCTTGTCTGCAAATGGGTCCTCTGGGCATAGCAGGCAGGGGAGAGGTCCGGGTGGAGGCTTTGGGTGGAGATGAAGGGTGGGTTGGGATGGGGTGGGGAAGGGCATGGCGGAGACCGGTTCAGTAGGTTCAGACAGCACAAGGCTCTGATGTTATTCATGGAGTCATTTCCAGTTAGGCAGATACAACTTTACAGTGAACATCAAAATCTGAACAGCAGCAACCAGCTAGTGCTTATGGTGTGCTCAACGATTTCAAGATACATGTGTGTGAAACACAAGGTTATGAGCTTTCTGCTTCATTCTTTCATTCCAACCACCTGCACCAGGACTTAAAACAGTCCCGCTTACACATCCGTGCAAATGCAGCAAAATTATTGAGTCTGCGCGTGCAAATTCCACCCCCACACACACGCGTGCATAAGCATGCACGTGCACACACACATATATGCATACTCCCATGCAGGTACACACACACACACACACACACACACACACACACACACTAACTAACTAACTAACTAACTAACTAACTACCTACCTACCTACCTAACTAACTACCCCAAAACTGAGTTTATCAAATTTTCGAACGCATTTTTAAGAACGTTGTACTTTATGGGAAAATTTAAAGTTTAATACAGTACTCTGAGACGAAATCCCATCATTAGAGCGAAGCTGGAATGTATGATGATGAATTTGGTTTACTTTTTTCGACAGTTGTAAAATTAATTTTTCAGAATTCTACATGTGAAATGTTAACATTATGTAACCGTACTCGTTAGGAGCTTAAGATCATTGTAAAAATGCTTCTGACAGTAAAAAAAAATGTCAGGATGTAACTGGGTTTATGGGAAATAGTGGTTTTACGGAAACAGAACCAGTGTTTTATCTGAAGTTACAAACAGTTTATACAACATCAATGTTAGGTTGTCACTGTAACACGCAGCGAGATTTATGCATTTAGCTGGTTAGCATTTGTACGAGTCTTCTTTACGATGATTGTTAGGAACGACACATTCACGGACAATGTGGTCTGGGGACGTATTCAAACATGGACGCACGAACCAGACAGGCCGCTTATAAACATTTCAATCCTCTGCTTGACGCCTGTGTGCGATAACCCACAAGAGGGGAGGGGGGGGGGGGGGGGGGGGGGGGGGGGGGGGTGGGGGGAGAAGGAGTGGGAAGAAAGAAAGAGAAAATGGAGAAAATGGAGGTGGGTGGGTGGGGGGTAGGGGGGGGGGGGGGTTCCCTTTCAAACGCTTATAATGCCTTCATACTTCAACATATCTTCGCGGTCTTACAATCACTTGCTGCGCGATTTTCGGGCGGTCTTGGTATGTTTCCACTAAACAGGGGGTGGGGAGGGAGGAGTGGTGAGAAAGGAGGGCAGAGGACGTGCAAGTCAGCACTTCGGAGACCCTGTAAACCCTGTGTATATATCAGAAGTCTGGTTTGAACGACACGGGCTCTTACAGACCAGTTTGCGAACAGGTTTTCTGGGCTTAGCAGGGAAGACAACTGGCTGTAGATATGGGAGTGTGGAAGCGGGTGTGGCGGGTTGGGGTGGGGTGGGGAGGGTACGGGAGAGAACAGTCAGAAGGCTGAGACGGTACGAGGCTTTGATGTTTCCCGCCTCTCTCTTTTCGTTCTGAAACCAGTGCACCAGGACTAAAAACAGCGAGCTTACACATCCGAATCAATTAAAAAAAAAATTGAGTATGCGCAAAGTAACTGCTCACACACACGCACGAGCATGCGTGCACGTGCACGTGCACGCGCACGCATACACACACACACACACACACACACACACTCACTCACTCACACTCACACACACACACACACCACACACACACACACACACACACACACACACTCACACGCACAGACACTCACTCACACACACTCAGTCACTCACACACAAATACGCACACAGCAATGAGGCTAACATGACGTACGTTCAGTTCACTGATCTGACCATTCACATAGCACTTAGGGAAGTGTCATGTAAACAGCATGCAGTGCACATTACGGCACCTTTCAACTTTCAGCTCACACACACACAACAAAGAACTTTTTGTTTCATCACAACACCAAGTTTTACCCTATCTAAAATAGCTTTTGCTTTATCGCATAACCAACAACGACAACAATGAATACTTGTATAGCGCCTATTCTCGGCTAGAGACCAGCTCTAAGCGCTTTACAATCCACACTTGTTTACACAACAGGCTGCCTGCCTGGGCAGTGCCGACTGAAGAGCTGCCAGCTGGCGCTTCATTCAGTCGTTTACCGTGTCATCCAGTCCATATCATTCAATATCGTTCACTCAATTTCCTTATTTCCTTCATTCTTTCCATTTCCCACGCAGAGTGCATGCTATGTGTAACGTGTCATCCATACCAACGGCCATACTGGCCTTCTCTCCGAAAAGTTGGTGATGGGATTTGACGTGTGGGCAAGATGTTATGCGTGCGTTCACACACGGAACCTCGGTTTTATAGTCTCATTCGAAGGACCGTATGGGAAATGGAGTCAGAACCAACGTTAACTCCGAGGGAAAAAATCCCCCTGCACCGAAACACCCCGGTGGAGATTCGAACCCGCAACCCAGGATCACCAAG
>JADBJO010001357.1:410000-425000 GCA_016801955.1 Conus betulinus | reverse complement strand
GTGTTGTGTGTGGTGTGTGTGTGTGTTGTGCGCGCGCGCGCGCGCGCGAGTATGTGTGTGTGTGTGTGAGAGTGTGAGATGGGGGGGGGGTGGTTGTGGTGGAGAGAGAGAGAGAGAGGAGAGAGAGAGAGAGAGATAGAGAGAGAGACAGAGTTTGAACACATACACACACACACACAGTCATGTCTCAAGAACAACTGGACAAACAATGAAGGCGTCAGGGGGCGGCATGAATTGACGAGCAGGCTGTAGAGGACGACACGTTGCCGCGAAGCAAAACCCGCCCCCCCCCCCCCCCCCCTAAGATCCCCCTTCCCTCCTCACACTTCCAGCCGTAGAGTCTAGAACCGTGCACATTCGGCCCCACAGTATCACTGCACCATCTCACAAAGCTTCCACTCATCTGAGCATCTCCTTTTCCATCACCCGCCTACTCCCCCCCCCCCCTCCCCTGCCCCCCCCTGCCCCCCCTGCCCCTTCTCCCCCCCCCTGCGGCAATATCTGGGTCACAAGTTCCCCCCCCCTCGAAGATCACAGGAATGCCATCTCAACCACCCCAATGCCCCCCCAACCCCCCCCCCTCCCCTTCACAATTGTACTATCCCACCCATTTTTCCTCTTTGCCTCCTCTCCACCCCAATATCTCAACCCCCCCCCCCCCCTCCCCGTCTCCCGGTGTCTCGTCCTCTCCAGTCACAGTCCACCCCCACCCCCCCACCCCCGTCCTCCCCCACCTCTGCTCTGCCTGTAGATCATAAGTCAGGACAGGTTGGGTGGTCAACACGGTCACAACGTAGTCCCCCCCCCCCCCCCCCCCCCCCCCTTTTTTTTTTTTTTTCGTTTCTCACTCCTTTCGCTTTCTTTTCTTTTCTACCGAGATAGCTCGTTCTGTGACATACTGAAGTGCATTTGGCGAACCATCTGCCTGCTTGAACCAAACAGTATTTGGGTGCATGTTTGGGGGACGAGTGTATGGGCGTGCGTGCGTGCGTGCGTGCGTGCGCTCGGGCGTGCGTGCGTGCGTGTGTGTACTTATGTGTACGTTGTGTGGCAGAGAGAGAGAGAGAGAGAGAGAGAGAGAGAGAGAGAGAGAGAGAGAGAACTGGGAATGTGGGGAGATCTCTTCCGACGAAGAAGGGCTAGCTCTTCTTGTTGTCTTTTTTTTTTCCTTTCACACACACACACACACACACACACACAAACACACAACACAACCACACACACACACACACACAACACACCTACCCTACCCCCCCCCCCCCCCCCCCCCCCCACACACACACACACACGCACGCACGCAAACGCAATGGGGCACGGCACAGGGACAGTTTAGATTCTTGGTTCCGATTTCGCTTTGCGCCCCCCCCCCCCCCCCCCCCCCCCCTCCCCCCCCCCCCTCCCCTCCACCCACGATGACACTGGGTAGTACTCGATATCCAGCCCCACCTGCAGCGCCAGGAATATGACAAACAGACTGAGGAGTTAAAAAAACAAATCAGCACGAGTTAAAACTGGTACTCTGTTCCGAGTTTTCCTTGGACAGTTTTCCTTTCGCGCACACGTCTCCCGTGCCAAACAGCTTCAGTCCGACATATCAAAGCCGTTTTGGCTGCCAAAAACTCTGAGAACACTCGCATGTGACCCACAAACACACAATGGCTTTCCATTTCAACAGGTCGACTTGAGTAGCTGGACGTCAGGATGCTTCTGTACGGATGCAGGGCACGAAAGAGAATCACTGCAACACCACCCGTGTCTTTCACACCCCCCCCCCCCCCCCTCCATTGCTTCCCCAACTCCCTTCCCCCCCATCATTCACCCCCTCATACCCCTCCGGACCCCTTGTCCCGACTCCCCCCGGGTCAAAGGTCTTCTTTCCGTGACCCCCAACAAGGGCCTTTTTGCCCGACATCTTCATCCAACTAGTCAAGATCTATACCCCCCCCTATACCCCCCCCCCCCCCCCCCCCCCCCCACACACACACACACACCTTCCCCAAACAGTCACTTTTGATAAAGGTGGAGTTAACGTCGGACTACAAAAGATCTTCCAAAGGGCCATGAAAAGAAGTCTTTTGGTAGGAAAGCTATCACTCAGTGACGATGGGAAGACACTCAGTGACGATGGGAAGACACTCAGTGACGGGGAAGACACTCAGTGACGATGGGAAGACACTCAGAATGACGTGGGAAGACACTCAGTGACGTGGGAAACACTCAGTGACGATGGGAAGACACACTCGTGACGATGGAAGACACTCAGTGACGATGGGAAGACACTCATTGACTTAGGAAGACAAATCATGACGATGGGAAGACACCTCTGGAGGTGGGGGTGACACTCATGACGTGGGAAGACACTCATTGACGTGGAGTGACGTGGAAGACACTCAGTGACGTGGGAAGACACTCAGTGACGTGGGAAGACACTCAGTGACGATGGGAAGCAATCAGTGACGTGGGAAGACACTCATTGACACTGGAAGACACTCAGTTGACGATGGGAAGACACTCAGTGAGGTGGACGTACATTTTGCGGGGATGGAGGGTGAACTGAAACTGACATTAACATCACTTGCAGTTTCCCACGCAGAGCGGTGGAGAGCGTGGGCTGTGGGCTGGGGGGGGGGGGGGGGGGGGGGGGGGGGAGAGAGACCTCTCCTTTTCACACCAAATTTTTAAACAGAGCGTTCTCTCACGTTTTCAAATGTCTATAAAAGCGAGGGAAGGGAGTGGGTGAAATATATCATATATCACCGTCCATTTGTTTTGGTTTAAAAGGGAGGGAGGGGGGAGGGGGGGGGGTAAAATTTCTCCTCCCCCCCCCCCCCCCCCCCCCCCCCCCCCCCCCCCCCCGTCTCCACCTCGTTCCGACGCCAATGTCACTACTCCGAAAACTACACAGCCACTAAAAAGACATATTCCTTTCCGATAAAAAAAAAACAAACGATCTTACATCTCACGTACATCTGTCATTTAAACGATCACACCTCACGTACATCTGTCGTTTAACACGATCACACCTCACGTACATCTGTCGTTTAACACGATCGCATCTGACGTACATCTGTCATTTAACATGATCACACCTCACGTACATCTGTCGTTTAACATGATCACACCTCACGTACATCTGCCATTTAACACGATCACACCTCACGTACATCTGTCATTTTAACATGATCACATCTCACGTACATCTGTCGTTTAACACGATCGCACCTCACGTGCATCTGTCATTTAACATGATCACACCTCACGTACATCTGTCATTTAACATGATCACACCTCACGTACATCTGTCGTTTAACACGATCACACTCACGTACATCTGTCGTTTAACACGATCGCATCTGACGTACATCTGTCATTTAACCACGATCACACCTCACGTACATCTGTCATTTAACCGATCACACCTCACGTACATTTGTCATTTAACACGAGCACAAATCCAAGGGAAAGAAGACCTGCACGTCTGGCGTACTTCGACCGGAAATGGGACTCACGCACACCTATCTCAATGCCGTGCACTTTGATGTGAACACTTTGATGTGAACACTGATGTGAACACCTTGAAGTGAACACTTTGATGAACATCTTGATGTGAACACTTTGATGATGTGAACACTTTGATGTTGTGAACACCTTGATGTGAACACTCTGATGTGAACACTCTGATGTGGACACCATTTCCGCCACCCGACCACCCCGATTAGTCACTGCTCCCAGTCATGCCTCAGGCGTCACTGCAGCGCCTTGTCACACTGGTCCTCCTCCTCCAAAACTCTTGTAAGCACACAGCTACCCACGCCTCCCCCCCCAATCACGGCATGGCCCCCAGAGGCATCGACCCAGTCCACAAAACACGGAAGTCAACAGCCGCTCAACAAGCAATGACAATCACCCTTTGAAGATGAGTGATGTTTGGGGCCCTTAAAACAAGCGGAGAATCAACTGTGGCCACTGTTGGGCTGGACCTGCATCTGTCCACGAGTCGTGGATTCGTTTATTTTGTGGTGTTTGACTGGAGCAACGGACGGATCGTTTCCACCAAATTATATTCGTCTCATAGCGTGCGGACCCACACACACCCTAAGAACTTACCGCAAAAGCGTGTCTGACGAAGGGGTCTTACTCTACATTGCTGGATTCGGACAAGGTCATGAGATCTCCGCCAATCCCGCTGCGCGAGACCTTGCGAGACTTCGTCCGTGACCGTCCGCGGGCAGAATCAGAATCAGGAATGGCGGCCATGTGATAGCGCTCTCACTGGATGCATGCGTTTGTTGTCAGCCCTGTATGTGTTTGTTGTCAGCCATGTATGTTGCGTTTGTTGTCAGCCCTGTATGTGTCTGTTGTCAGCCCTGTATGTGTTTGTTGTCACAGCCATGTATGCGTGTTGTTGTCACAGGGTGCATGTGGCCCACAGGGTATGTGCGTTTGTTGTCAGCCCTGCATGCGTTTGTTGTCAGCCTTCACAGGGTGCATGTGGTTGTTGTCACAGGGTGCATGTGGTTGTTGTCATAGGGTGCATGTGGTTGTTGTCACAGGGTGCATGTGGTTGTCACAGGGTGCATGTGTGGTTGTCACAGGGTGCATGTGTTCGTTGTTGGTTTTCACGTGTTCAGTGTTCCTGACGCCGGCCTTCACTGGTCACAGCCCCCTCCCCACCTCCCTTGCGCCCACCACACACCCTTAAACATGGTGCAGGCACATATACGTGCGCACACAGGGTGCACACACACACACACACACGCGCGCGCGCGCGCGCGCGCGCGTGTGTGAAACTGACGGGTAGCACGCGCGCGCGCACACACACGCATGCACGCGCACACACACACACGTCCGTAAGCACGCACGTCCGTAAGCACACACACACACACACACACACACACACACCACACACACACACACACACACACACACACACCACGCAAACGCGCACTTAACGTTTAGCATGCTCCGCGCGCGCGCACACACACACACACACACCGCACACACACACACACACACACACACCTGAAGAGCAACATACGTGAGAAGGTATCAGAAAAAGAAGAAGAAAAAAAGGAACGTGTGTGTGTGTGTGTGTGTGTGTGTGTGTGTGTTTGGGAAAAAACAAAACAAAACAAAACAAAACAAAAACTTCACTGGGCTTTGAGAATACCAGTTTAGGCGTGTGTTGAATGAATACAGTAGAATGCATCGACTGCACAGAAACGAACACCAACCCTTTGAGAACAGTCTCAAAGGATCCACCGACAGACTGCTGGGTTCAATGGAAAAGCTAACAGCTGCTTTACACCTCGCAAAGAATCACCTCAGAACAAGCTCTTCGCCCGTCCGCCAATCCCCCCCCCCCCCCCCCCCCCAGCCCCTTCTTCTTCAAAACGAATGAACAGAAAATGTTCAGACAAATATATTCGCGGCAAAGAAAAAGAAATGGGAAAAAAATGTAACAGAAGTTATCAACAAGAACTGCACAGAGTCAGTCAAGCATAGATTATAATTATGCAGTTCTTGAAGCATTTGCAGAGAGAGCGAGAGCGCGCGCGCGCGAGAGAGAGAGAGAGAGAGAGAGGGGGGAGAGAAGGGGGAGGGGCAGGGTAGAAAGAACGTCTGAACACACGTATGCCCTATGCCACTATTTGTCCGCTATTTGAATCGGTGCCAAAGAGTAAAGGATATTTTTCATCGGGGTTAAGACTGGCTGAGAATACCATTTTATCTGTCACCTTTTCGTTGCGAACCGAAGTGAAATGACAGGGACTGGGGGGGGGGGGGGGGGGGGGGGGGTGAAAAAGACACACAGACACACAAACAAGCACACCTACATAGACATGCACAACTCTTGGCGATACGTTGCCGGACAACAAGTGAAAATTTCACCCCACCACATGCGAACATGCCGCCCGACCTGCCTGCGCCCAAATCTGTGTTGCACGTTCTCATCCATCACAACAGAGCAAAACACACGTGAGTGAAAACCGGCCGTGATCCACGCTGACGTTCCCTCTTTCTGCCCACGACGACCCCCCCCCCCCCCCCCCCCCCCCCCCCCCCCCCCCCCCACTACCTTAAACGCATGTCTGAACGGCAGCCTTCTCTTTTCATGCGACTCGTTCACGTTGCTGAAAAGCGTTGTGTCATTTCCTACGAACCCAAATGCATTCGTGAAAAGTTGTCTCCTCTCTTTCCTAGTAACCTCAATACATTCCTGAAAAGCAGTCTCCTTTTGTGTGCCAAATGATCTACACACACTCTTGAGAAAGAGAAAAAAAAAATCTCCTCCTCTTTGTAAAGCGACTTAATCAAATGCACTCCTCAAAGACCTTTCACTGTGACTTCAAAACCACGCCCCTCTCGACCTTTTCCCAACGGCCTAGAAACACTCCTGAAAAAAAAAAAAAAAGATTATACTTTTCCCAGCCAGCTAGCTGAACGCAGTCTCTGGAACCAGTGTCACAGGGGAGGTAAAATGCCTACCTGATCACGCAGTCTCTGGAAAAATGCAGTGTCACAGGGGAGGTAACCAGTGCCACACCTGAAATCACCACAGTCTCCGTCTCCGGAACCAGAGTCACAGGTGAGGTAAAATGCCTACCTGATCACGCAGTCTCCGGAACCAGACTCACAGGTGAGGTAAAATGCCTACCTGATAGCACAAGTCGTTCAGCCGAATCTGGATGGAGGACAATCCGCAACGACACTGTCTCTCTCTCTCTCTCTGCACCAGCACACCAAAGTTAACAGTGCTCCGCTTCCTCTGGTTTTCGTTCACACACATTCAAAAGCACGTGCCACGGTACACTCTCCCTCCCTCCTCCACCCCCTCCCTCCTCGCCCTCCCCCCCCCCCCCCCCCCCCCCCCCCCTCCCGTCCCATTTCTTTTCCATTTGCACACAGCACTTACTGCGAGCTTTCGAGTCTCATGCCTCTCTTCTTCGTTGATCTTAACCATTTTTCTCATTCTGGGCCCCCCCCCCCCCCCCTCCTCCCCCCCCCCCCCTTTTCCCGCCTTTTCTCTTTCCTTATTTGTGGAATATAATTCAATTTTTTTAAAACAACATAAAAAGGTACTGATGCAAATAATTCTAAACCCTTTGATTGGCTCGGAAGATCAGGACTATGACACATAATTCGTGGTTTTTATAGCCCAGCCGACAACGAGGGACCATGCTAAGGCCATCATCTCGTCAACGTCAATTCTTCACACATACTTTGTCAAAAACAATCATGAAAAAAAAAAAACACAGCGGTAAGCAGCAATAAACCGGATTTATTCCAAACCGTAAAAAAAAAATAATTATGATATGAAAAATGTTCATCTCTTCCAATAACTGAAACTCCTACCCATGGGAACGGCTCTGAACAGGGTTTGCATGACGTCTGCTGTGAAGTGTTCTGCTATCATGCATGACGTCTGCTGTGAAGTGTTCTGCTGCTATCATGCATGACGTCTGCTGTGAAGTGTTCTGCTATCATGCATGACGTCTGCTGGGAAGTGTTCTGCTATCATGCATGACGTCTGCTGGGAAGTGTTCTGCTATCATGCATGACGTCTGCTGGGAAGTGTCCTGCTATCATGCATGACGTCTGCTGGGAAGTGTCCTGCTATCATGCATGACGTCTGCTGGGAAGTGTCCTGCTATCATGCATGACGTCTGCTGTGAAGTGTCCTGCTATCATGCATGACGTCTGCTGTGAAGTGTCCTGCTATCATGCATGACGTCTGCTGTGAAGTGTTCTGCTATCATGCATGACGTCTGCTGGGAAGTGTTTCTGCTATCATGCATGTCCCAACTCTCTACAAGAACGTGTCATGGAATGAGTGGTACATCGCACGGAATGCACCGCAGAGTGTCTCCGCCTTTTGAAATATATACCCGCCTTGGCTTAAGGCTGTGTCAGACCAATTGACATAGGCTAGAACATCAAGCCTACATCAAAATATTGTTATGCTCTGCATAGTTATGCGGGGATTGTCTTCAGTTGTGACACGCTCCTGACATAACATTATCAGTCTCCCAAATCCCCCGAAGTCAGGAGCGTGGCTGCCCATGTGGCGGGGTAATCAAAAACGGTCACACACGTAATGTTCTCATCCCCAGCTGATGCGTTTGTACCATAGTGTTCCAAGTACTTTGGCTGTTTGGATGATCCTTGGAGTCTTTTAGCCAGGGTACGACAACAAAAGCAACAAAATACATACGTGGATGTTAGTGAAAAAAGTGGCCCGTGAGTAATCGGAACAAAACTTTTTTCTTCCTCTTGCTTTATCGTAACTAACAGTGTCCCCTTCAGAAAGAGATCTGGCCTCATTGGAACAAAGAGTTTCGTTCACACTTAGTTTTGGCTTTCACGTCTTCATACACATCATATTTCTCACATAACTATAAAGCTTATCATTCATACCATTTTTTAATTAGAATTGGCCTTTACAACTTCCTACAAATCGACTCGAAACTCCCCCCCCCCCCCCCCCCCCCCCCCCCCCCCCCCCCCCCCCCCCCCCCCCCCCTTTTTTTTTCCCCCAAAAAAAATAAACGAAAGCAACACATGATTTCCGATACTTTGCAATTTGTTTTTTTGAGCAGCAGCCAACAAAGTGAACATAATCCTTTTCACAGTCAGCTTGATCTTCACTGGTTATATAACTGATTCCGATCCTCTCTCATAACGTTTAATTCATTTCGGAAGCATAAAGTTTACTTGCTTTACAACAAAATGAACTTTCCTTTTTCTTTTTTTTTTTTAACATAAGGGAAGAATAATCAAGTCCGTTCAATTTTCAGGACATCTCCCTTTATCAAATAAAATGTTGATTCATTTCACAAGAAAATTCATGCCACTGTCTCCTAATTGAAAAAAAAAATCATTTATAACATGCCATAAGGCCCTGCAGGTTTGTAAGTTTTAAAACTTCTTTATTACAGCTAATACCTTGTACTTTGTGACAGGCCGATCTAATTGTGTTCTCGTCATTTTCTTCACGATCAGTTGGAATAAACATCTGGAGCAATGTCCATACCTTTTTCCAAAACTTTAAAGAAAAAAAAAATCCTCATATCATTTCTTAACCGTACTGCTTTCTTCTTTCTTTTTTTTTTTTCTTTCTTTCTTTTTTTTTTTTTTTTTAATTCTGTGCACGCTTTTTTTTCCCTTAGGACAAATCTGACGTTTGTCTAGAATTGTTGTTGATTACTGACTGAGTTAATCATTTTTTTTTCACACAAAGAAGCGTTAAAAGCCATTTCTATCCGAGAGAAAAACAAAAAAAAAAACCCTCCCCCCCCCCCCCCCCCCCAAAAAAAAAAAAAAAAAAAACCTCCCATACTCTGTACTGCTGACACAACACGTATGGCGATCAGTAACATCAGGCGCTCTGTGACAAATTCTGACTTAGTCTCCTCAGTTGTTTTGTCTTGTAAATTCACATTCTTTGTCAAACCTTTATTTTTTTTTTTTTCAGAGAAAGAGAGAGAGAGAGAGAGAGAGAGAGAGAGAGAGAGAGAGAGAGAGAGACAGAGAGACACAGACAGAAAGACAGAGACAGAGAGACAGACAGACAGAGAGAGAGACAGAGACAGAGAGAGAGACAGAGAGAGAGACAGACAGACAGAGAGAGAGAGAGAGAAAGACAGAGAGAGAGAGAGAGAGAGAGACAGACAGACAGACAGACAGACAGACAGACACACACACACACACACACACACACACACACACAGATACGCTGTCTTTTCTTCCCACCAGAGAGTTCCCGCCTCCCTGTCTGTCTGTCTGTCTCTGTCTATCTGTCTGCCTGTCGGCTGTACATCGATTCTAGCACCGCGCCAGGAGAACCAGCTCTAGTCATCAACAAAAAAACCCCCCGCTCACATTCAATATGTATCCATTATACACCCGACCCTCCCCTTTTCCTTACCCTCCCTGCTAATCCCATCGCACACCCCACTCACCCCCCCGAAAAAAAAAAAAAAACCCCGTGGGAAGAGAAAGTTGGGGGGGGGGGGGGGGGGATATGAAAAAGGGCACGGAGAAGAGGGTAAGGGTGGGAGGGAGCGGCGGCGACAGGGAAGGTGGTATAAGTGGGGGATGGGGGAGGGAGGAAGAGGCGATGAAGACAGGAGGGAGTGGGGGGGGGGGGGGGGGGGGAAGAGATAGCAGGATTTTAGGTCAATGTTGTTCCCCCCCCACCCCCCACACACCTCTTTCGTGCAAATGTTAACACTGTTGTTCTGAGATAACAATGCTGTCTTCCTTTGTCACAACAACTGAACGCTATGCTATATATCATGTACACACTCACACACACACACATACATACATACATACACAAACACGCACGCACGCACACACACACACACACACACATACACACATACACACATACACACACGTACACATACACGCACGCACACACACACACGCACACACACACACACACACACACGCACACGCGCGCGCACGCGCGCGCACACACCACCGCTCACAAGCATGCACGCACAAACACCATTGAAGTATAAACTGCAGTGTCAATATCGTTGACAAAAACAAAAACGAACTGTATGCTTTGTTTCGTTTAGAGTTCGTAACAAAGACAAAACACGACATCAAAAATGTGATAAAAAACAGAAGTAACGTTTTTAACGTTTCATTCTGAGAGGGTTTATCACTCCTGACACCCTCCCTGGCTGCACATCGTGGTGTATGTCTGAAAGAAGGAGGGGGGGGGGGGGGGGGGGGGGGGTTGTGTGTGTGCGTGTGTGTATATGTGTGTGTGTGTGTGTGTGTGTGTGTGTGTGTGTGTGTGAGAGAGAGAGAGAGAGAGAGAGAGAGAGAGAGAGAGAGAGAGAGAGAGTTCTACAGACATATCTTAGAACAACAGGTCTCAACAGTCTCTCTCTCTCTCTCTCTCTCTCTCTCTCTCTCTCTCTCTCTCTCTCTCTCTGTGTCTCTCTCTCTCTCTCTCTGTGCTAATCAAAAGGTGTGTTCCACCCGTTTCGACAGTCTGACCGACAATGATGTAAGACAAAAAGGTATGAGGCGTGACAGGCAGCGTTAATAAATGAAAAGGCTGCAGAACAGAACAGAACACGACAGAACAGAACAGAACAGAACACGAACAGAACACAACAGAACAGAACACAACAGAACAGAACAGAATAGAACAGAAGAGAACAGAACACGACAGAACAGAGCAGAACACGACAGATCAGAACACGACAGAACAGAACAGAACAGAACACGACACAGAACAGAACAGAACACAAAACGACAGAACACAACACGACAGACAGAACAGAACAGAACAGAACAGAACAGAACAGAACACGACAAACAAAAAACACAACACAACAGAACACGACAGAAACAGAACAGAACACGACAGAACAGAAAACAAACACAACACGACAGAACACAGAACAGCAGAACACGACAGAACAGAATAGAACACGACAGAACAGAACAGAACACGACAGAACAGAACACGACACGACAGAACACGGCATGGCAGAACAAACACGACAGAACAGAACACGACAGAACAGAACATGACAGAACAGAAAAGAACACGACAGAACACAACAGAACAGAACACGGCAGAACAGAACACGACAGAACAGAACAGAAACACGACAGAACAACACAACAGAACAGAACACGACAGAACAGAACACGATAGAACAGAACAGAACACGACAGAACACAACAGACAGAACACGCAGAACACAACACACAACAGAACAGAACACGGCAGAACAGAACACGACAGAACAGAACAGATCACGACAGAACACAACAAAACAGAACACGGCAGAACAGAACACGACAGAACACAACAGAACAGAACACGACAGAACAGAACAGAACAGAACAGAACACGACAGAATACAACAGAACACGACAGAACACAACAGAACAGAGCAGAACACGACAGAACAGAACAGAACACGACAGAACAGAACAAAGCATGATAGAACATAACAAAGAGTACAGAACACGACAGAAGAGAACAGAACACGACAGAACAGAACAGAACACCATAGAACATAACAGAAGAGAACAGAACAGAACATGACAGAACAGAACACCACAGAACAGAAGACACCTTGCCGAAGAGAGCATGGAACAGGAATGACCATTTCCCACAACAATGAGAACACTACACCCATCTATCTACACGACCCCGAACCCCCCCCCCCCCCCCATCCCCCCCCCCCCCCCCCCCACCATCCTCCTCATCCCCCCAGCCTGAAATATCTAAACCACAACCTCCCCCCCCCCCCCCCCCCCCCCCATATCACTGCACGCCCTTTGTACCGCTTTTTTTCAGCTGGTCTTTCAAAGATATCTTTATCCCCAGGCGGTCTCCTTGCCGTTCGCAGGCGAGATAGGTCTTTTTCAAGAGATGAATACCGCCCTTTTCTCCCGTTTCTCCCATGTTCCCCAGGCGGTAATTTCGTGGGTCAAAAGTCCCACCCCCACACAGCGATCGGTGTTCGCTTCCATCTCCTGCTTCCTAGGCTAATTGCTTTATCAAGTCCGTGTCCTCCCCCCACCCCCCCCCCCCCCCCCCCCGCCCCCCCTATCCCTCGCCCCAAGATCTCTTTGCACCTTCCCACCTCGTCCTCTCCACTCACAAACGTAAACCCTTGCGAGCTCGGCTTGGAATCAAGCGCGGTCGTACAGACAGGTATTTTGGTTATGAGAGTGCTCCACACCTTCAGCCCCAGCGATTCTGTCTCTCACTTTTCACTTCACTTCTTTTGCGTTGCTCTGTGGAATATTGAAAGTTCCACTGGGGAACGATTTGGCAACGTGTACATGGCACGTTCCTTTCAACAGCTTTCAGAATCATCCCTTCCGGTCCACTTCGAATTTTTTGACCGAGAGGGTCTCCTTTTGTTGTTCCCTGTTGTATTTGTTTTTGCGCGTGCATGCGTGCGCGCGTGTCTGCATGATGTAACAGACCCGAAATGCGCGTGGTACAGACTCCAAGATCCGTGCCAGCATTCTCTTTTCAAGAACTGCAGTCTTTCCCTTTTCCAATGGCCTTCTCCAGCACGTTGGGTTCATGCTGTAGTCAGACGTCTGCTAAGTCGTAGCCACGAGACCCTCTTCTTCAATTCCCTCATCTCAGTTATCAATTCATTTATCCATCAGCTTTAAACCATGCGCAGCGTGGTCTCAAAACTTAACGGATGTGATGTAGCGTATATGGACTAGTCCGCACGCAGCGATGCCTCCTTGATGAAACTGACACTAAAATGGCCTTAATAAACTCCTAAAAAGCATCCCCCCTCTTTCTCACTAACCTAAACACAACGAAAAAAAAAAATAGCAAACTTTCATCCGGTTCTAGTGGACATTAACGCACCCTCCCCCCTCCCCCCTAACTCCCTCCAAAAGAAAAACAAACAACAACAACAACAACACAAAAACACCCCAAAGACAAACAAAGTCTTGTCGTGGCGCAGAACACACACCAGCCCAGCCCAGCGTGGCCGCCCTGAGAGACGCCAGCCTGGCTGTCATTGACGAAACGCTTCCGGAAGGTCCCTTCCCTTGCCAAGAATTCTGGGAAGACGATCCGTTTCACTGACGTCACCAGGCGGGTCACGATACATCATCGCGCTCACGTCACTTCGGCACGTCGGAGGATGGCACGGGCGACAGGCAGGGCTGAAAATTCCGGCGTCTCCTTCCGATCAATCAAGGCACGTGACTATTTTCGGAGTGCTGGGTGGAAAAGTAACGGGCTGAAAATATTTCAACTCTGACCTTCCACTAACAACGATATCCATTATGCTAACGTCGAAAATAATACGGATTTTTTCCCTTCTAAGTGTCGATTTTAAACAGAAAAAAAAAGACCGAATCACAAAACTGGTTGTTTCAAACGCGTCTTTTGACAAGCTCCTAGCATAACATTATCAGTCTCCCAAATCCCCCGAAGTCGGAATGTGGCTGCCCACGTGGCGGAGTAATCAAAAACGGTCACACACGTAATGTTCTCATCTCCAGCTGATGCATTTGTACCATAGTGTTCAAGTACTTCGGCTGTTCGGATGATCCCTGGAGTCTTTTAGCCAGGGTACGACGACGACAACACAACAGCAACAACAACAAACGCGTCTTTGCTTTTCAGCTCTGCTTCTGTTATTTACAGTTACTCATCCACATGTCGCTTACAGGATAAACCGAGCTCTGTTATCTTCCTAGCGGTTGGTGCAAAAGAATCGCCCGCATTCACGAACACTCTAACGTGAAGAACAGCGCTCTGCTTCCGTTGTTTGTTTGTTTTTTTTTTTTCGCACACTCGTCTGTTTAACGTCACGCTAGTTCTCTCCCCCCTCCCCCATCCCCCCCCCCCCCCCCCCCCCCCCATACATACCTCGTCATTTGCATGAAACACATTAAAAAAAAAATAGTGTGCATGTTTGTGACAACCTCCACATGCCTCTCTCGTCATCGACTTCAACTTGCTTTTCTCCCTCTTTTTCTCTTTGTTTTTGTGCCCCCCCCCCCCCCCCCCCCCCTCCCCCCTTTTCCCCCCCCCTCCCCTTTTTTCTTCCCTTTCTCGTGTCTTTGCTTTCGGTTCACAAACATTATATCAACACGACACAGCAGATCAGGCTTATTTTTCACGGATACTGATGCCTTGGTAATAATCAATGAAATAACCAGCGATTGTGTATGCGTGTGTACACGCCCGTGCGGATATATTTACACACACACACACACATATATATGTGTGAGGGAGGGAGTGAAAAAGAGGGGGAGAGGGGGAGGAGGCGGAGAGGGAGAGGGAAGAGAGAGAGACAGACAGACAGACAGACAGAGGCCATAACAAGGATGTCCCCCGAAGCTCCCGAGCGAGCCCCTCTAGTTCTGTGGTACCGACAGACTCCCTGGATCTACCCACTGTGTGCACACGTCACGAAGGACGGCAGACCCCCAACATCGAAAGACACACGGGATAACCTCCGACAC
>JADBJO010001357.1:387500-397500 GCA_016801955.1 Conus betulinus | reverse complement strand
CATTATTCTTTTTTTCCCTCTTGAAGTCCTGTCGAAATCATAACTTTTCTCCTTCTTAAGGTCCTGCACACATTCTTTCTTAAGGTCCTGCACACATAAATCTTCTTTTTTCTCTCTCTCTAAAGGTCTGCACACATCATGACGTTCTTTCTCAAGGTCCTGCACACATTGTAACTCTTTTTTCTTCTTCTAAAGGCCGGCACACATCATAAGTTCTTCCTTAAGGTCCTGCACACATTATAATTTTTTTTCCTCTAAAGGCCTGCACACATCATAACGTTCTTCCTTTCCTGCACACATTATAACTCTTTTTTTTTCCCTCTAAAGGTCTCCACACATCATCACGTTCTTCCTTAAGGTCCTGCACACATTATGAGTCTTTTTTTCTTTCCTCTACAAGTCTGCAGGCATCAGAACTTTCTTTCCTCCTCAAGATCATATGAACATATTTTTCCTTTCTTGAAGTCTAACACACATATTCTTTGTTTTTTTTCCCCCTTCACCCTTCACGTAGGGTTATTTTTATTATCGAGTCCCTCCAGTCACCGTAATTGCGTTTCCTTCTTTAATCTTACGTTCCGGAGTACATCACTATGTGTTTCCTTCCTAGTGTTCTCCCTTACCACGATTACTTTCCTTTCCTTCTCAGGTCCAACAGACATCACGACTTCGTCTCTCTTCCCTAAAGTCCTGCACACACATCACAATCTTCTCTCGTTCTCTGAACGCCTTCTCCCCAAAGACGTCCCTTCCAATTTCCTGTTCGACCCATCTCTTTCGACCCGTTATCATCAAAAACACAAAACCAAGCCAGCAAGCTCATTCCGCGCACCGGGGAGGGGAGGGGGGGGGGGGGGGGGGGACGAGGGCTCTTGCGGATCCCCAGCCTTTCGCTGGCGTGGTTCAGGAGATGTTGCCTCAGTCCCCCTGGACCTGGTGACCCAAGGATGGGGGCGATAACGGGCGGGGAACATCTCCACACCGTCCTTCCTTCGCCCAGACATCCCCGAAAGGTCACCGCCCGAACCAGGGGGCAGTTTCAACACCTCTCCTCGCCTCTCCGCCTCTAATTCTCGGTCCTTCAGGGGCCAGAAATGGTGACAGCGTCTTCCATGACATTTCGCCACAGACACTCGGTCTCCCCCCCGCCAAACTCTTTGAAACAACAGCAACGATGTTTGTCCAACGGCACCGCCAAACTGAACTCAGGACAAACCAACTCGACAGTGGACTCATCGCCAAGTCTTACACGTTTCAAGCGACTGTAGGTATGGCTGATTTGAGAACTTTCCTTTCTTTCGCAATCTCTCCTCTTGAGTTTTGTTTTCTCCCCCCCCCCCCCCCCCCCTCTCCTCTCTCTCTCTCTCTCTCTCTCTCTCTCTCTCTCTCTCTCTCTCTCTCTCTCTCTATATCACTCTTCAAGTGCGCGCACGCGACCGTGTATGTGTGTGTGTGTGTGTGTGTGTGTGTGTGTGTGTGTGTGTGTGTGTGTGTGTGTTCACGTGCGTGTGTATGTGCATGTGTGTGTCTGTGCATGTTTATCTCTCCCTCTCTCTCCCCCCCCAAGTCCAGTATAGATCAGTTTTTGGTCTGAATGATTTTTGTTGTTATCTGCGTTACCCCCCCCCCCTCTCTCTCTCTCTCTCTCTCTCTCTCTCTCTCTCTCTCTCTCTCTCTCTTCGCCCCGTTCCTCCAGTCTCCATCCTCATGTCATCTCTTCCACAGGATTGGACTGCTCCGTCTGTTCTGTACGTACGTGCCAGCACATGAACAGAAACAGAAATTGACATGCACAGACGGAAGACACAGACACATAAATACATATATGCTTACATATCCAAAGACAAACTCAGAGAGAGAGACAGACAGACATACAGACGGACATACAAACAGAGAGAGAGACACAGACAGGCCGACCGGGAGCAAAAGACACACAGAGACTCGACATAGAAATAAAAAGGAAGCAGTGACTACTTACTGGCACAAATTACTGGCTACAGACCAAAAACAAACAAACAAACAAACAAACAAAACAAAACAAAAAAAAATGAATCACAAGAACTTCAAACACCCCAAGAATAAAGGTTAAAAAAAAAACTGTCCACATCCAAAGCTGATTCTCTGGTGAGAGCAATCAGCGGTGATCAGACCTCATCCTGCACGGAGCAATCAGCATCAAAGACCACACCCCTGGCCTGAGACTCTACAAAGGAAGGTGGGAGGGGGGAAGGGGGGAAGGGGGGGAGGGGGGGGGGGGGCACAGAGCCAGACAATGAACAATGAAAGACAGGACACAAAATGGGGAATGGAGAGAAAGAGAAGAGGGAGAGATAAACAGAGACAGAGGGGGGGGGGGGGGGGGGGGGGGGGACAGAAAGGAATAGGGAGAGAGAGGAGAGAGAGAGAGAGAGAGAGAGAGAGAGAGAGAGAGAGAGAGAGAGAGAGAGAGAGGACAGAGAGAGAGAGCGTGCAAGTCGTCCCACCCCGTCCCGCAGCTCAACGCCCAGTCAGACGACACCCCCCATCAAAGGCTCTCCCACCCTAACCCCACCAGAACGACTGACGCAGTCAGGACAGCGAACACACCTATCTGTGACACTACCTGAATGAAGACACCGGGTCGTACAACAGACAAAGCATACCCGTCCACACGATCATAACGACTGAAACAGTTGGCACAGCGGACAAGCACGTCCACGCCCATTCCACAGACTGAGGCACTCAGGACAGCGAACAGACTTATTCATCTATAATACCGCATGAACAGTCATACCCCCGTTTGAACAGCAGACAGACATACCCATCACACAATCATAACGATTGATACAATTCACAGGGGGCCGGAATACTCAGTTGGTAGAGCGCCGGACTCGTGATCCTAGGGTTGCGGGTTCGAATTTCGGTACAGGGGCATTTTTTTTTTTCCTCGGAGTTCACATTGGTTCTGAGTCCATTCCCCATACAGTCCTTCGAATGGGACTATAAACCGAGGTTCCGTGTGTGAACGCACGCGCACAACATCTTGCACACCCGTAAAATCCCATCACCTACTTTCGGAAGAGAAGGCCAGTTTGGGCCGTTGGTATGGATGGCACGTTACACATAGCATGCACCTTCCCCGAAGATGGAGTATGGCTGTCTTAATGGCTTGATAAAAAAAAAAAAACGGTCACACACACAAAACTCCACTGCCTGTCTATACAGGCAGTGTCCGCAGAGTCTCAGCCTGAGTACGTAGGAAAAAAAAAAAAAAAAAAAAGAGAAAAAGAAGAGATACAATTCACACAGCGGACAAGTGTATCACCACTCACATCACCAATATGACTGGAACCGTTACAACAGCAGACACACATGCTCCACCCCTCCAGAATGGCGGAACCAGTTGAGACAGCGAACAAACATTCGTTACACACACCAGATTGATTAAAGCATCTCTCGCAACCAGCCGATCGACATATCCAACCATATCAGAGGAACACTCTAAGCAGTAAGGGCATCACTATCATGACACTGAACACGACAGAAAGATAACACTTTCACCACGACTGTGGAGACAAAGACACTGTGACTTCCCAGACACTAATCACATCAAACAGCAGACGACATGGTTTCCAGACACTGAAGAGACAACAAACAGAATACAGCACGAACAGAAAACACCAGGATTCCCCGCACACTGAGAACAACAAAAACAATACAACAGTACTCCCCACACATTGAGAACAACAAACAGAAACACGACATTACTATCACACACTGAGAACAACAAAGAGAAACGACATTACTCCCACACACACTGAGAACAACAAAGAGAAACACGACATCCCTCCCCACACACTGAGAACAACAAAGAGAAACATAACATTACTCTCCACACGCTGAGAAACAACAAACAGAACACATTACTCCCCACACACTGAGAACAACAAACAGAACACAACATCCCTCCCCACACACTGAAAACAACAAACAGAACACAACATTACTCCCCACACATAGAGAATAACAGAATACATTACTCCCCACACACTAAGAACAACAAACAGAAACACAACATTATTCCCACACACTGAGAACAACAGGCAGAAAAACAACATTACTCCACACACGCAGAGAACAACAAGCAGAAAAAACAACATTATTCCCCACACACTGAGAACAACAAGCAGAAACACAACATTACTCCCCACACACTGAGAACAACAAGCAGAAAAACAACATTACTCCACACACTCTGAGAACAAACAAACAGAAACACATTACCCCCCCCCCCCCCCATACACACACACACAGAACAACAAACAGTAACACATTACTCCCCACACACACACACACACACAGAACAACAAACAGTATACAACATTACTCCCCACACACTGAGAACAACAAACAGTATACAACATTACTCCCCCCACACACTGAAACAAACAGTATACAACATTACTCCCCACACACTGAGAACAACAAACAGAACACACAACATTACTCCCCACACACTGAGAACAACAAGCAGAAAAACAACATTACTCCACACACTCTGAGAACAACAAACAGAAAAACACATTACCCCCCCCCCCCCCCCCCCCCCCACCCCACACACACACACAGAACAACAAACAGTAACACATTACTCTCCCCACACACACACACTGAGAACAACAAACAGTATACAACATTACTCCCCACACACACTGAACAACAACAACAGTACAACATTACTCCCCACACACTGAGAACAACAAAACAGTATACAACATTACTCCCCACACATGGAGAACAACAAACAGAATACAACATTACTTCCCACACACTGCGAACAACAGAACACGACATTACTTCCCACACACTGTGAACAACAAACAAAAACAACAACATTACACCCCACACACACTGATAACAACAAACAGAATACAACATTCCTCCCCACACATTGAGAACAACAAACAGAGCACAACATAACTCCCCACACACACAGAGAACAACAAACAGAACACAACATTACCCCCCAAACACACACACACACACAGAACAACAAACAGTATACAACATTACTCCCACACACACTGAGAACAACAAACAGAAACACAACATTACTCCCCCTCAAACAGAGAACAACAAACAGAACACAAGATTACTCAACACACACTGAGAACAACAAACAGAACACACACATTACTCCCCACACACACAGAGAACAACAAACAGTAACAAAACATTACTCCCCACACACTGAGAACAACAAACAGAACACAACATTACTCCCCCACACACAGAGAAACAAAAGAATACAACATTACTCCCCACACACCGAGAACAACACACAGAATACAACATCACTCCCCACACACACAGAAACAACAAACAGAATACAACATCACTCCCCCACACACAAGAACAACAAACAGAACACAAACATCACTCCCCACACAAAGAGAACAACAGTATACAACATTACTCCCCACACACTGAAAACAACAGAAATACAACATTACTCCCCACACACTGAGAACAACAAACAGAAAACATTACTCCCCCCCCCCCCCCCCCCCACACACACAGAGAACAATAAACAGTATACAACATTACTCCCCACACACAGAGAACAACAAACAGAACACAACATTACTCCCTACACACAGAGACCAACAAAACAGTATACAACATCACTCCCCACATACAGAGAACAAAAAACCAGTATACAGCATTACTCCACACACACACTGACGACAACCCCCATGAGGACCCAATCACCACCCGCTGTTCGCACGGCGCCAGACGCGACAGAGACTCGAACCACGAATGAGGGCGGTGCGAAGCGTCCAGTCCACCGTCGGCAGCGGAGGGGGACAGAAACCAGGAACAGGGCAGTGACAGAATCTCCGTGTTTTCCGTCGGCAGCACAGCAAAGTCTGAACCATGACGTAACCTTCAGGTGACGTCACCGAACAGCCGCCATCCACGACCCTCGTACCTGTCTTCTCCACGGCGGTGACCGCTGCCAGAGAAGGTAAAGGTGGCAGACACAGACACCACGGTTTGAAGTCGACGGTGGAAGAGCACGAAACCAAGGGATCCACAGCAAGTTCCACTGAGCTAGGAACATCTTCGCCCGCCGCTATCACGATCAGACCCAGTCTCCTTGCCCCCCCCCCCCCCCCCCCCACCCCCACCCCCTCCTCCTCCTCCCCCTTTCCCCCACACACATACATACACGCACCCTGCCCCCAAGTGCCATCGTTACTCTCCCCTTCCGCCCATTTCATTTATTAAAACAATCGGGAGCGTCGCCAGTGATCTTTAGATTGTTTAGTATAACTAAGAAAAAAATGAGGAACACACACACACACACACAAACACACACACACACACACAGAGAGAGAGAGAGAGAGAGAGAGAGAGAGAGAGAGAGAGAGAGAGAGAGAGAGAGAGAGAGAGAGTTGACATTTTGGTATTTTACTGTCATTCCCAAGAATTTTTTGAAAGGGGGGCAAAACGGGGGGTAACAGGACAATGACATTTCTCTTTCTTTCTTCATTACAAAACAGATAGTACACACTTATTCCCAGTGTGTATCAAATCAAAGTTACTCAAGAAAGAAGAACAAACGAACCGAACAAATCAAGAGGAGAGAGAGAGAGAGAGAGAGAGAAGAGAGAGAGAGGAGAGAGAGAGAGAGAGAGAGAGAGAGACAGACAGACAGACAGGGAGAGAGACAGAGAGAGAGACAGAGAGAGAGAGAGAGAGAGAGAGAGAGAGAGAGAGAGAGAGAGAGAGAACAAGCAAGCAAACCAACCAACAGACGTTCAGCTAGTACACCTTTCCTCACAGCTTTCTCTGATTTGCTAGGAAGTCTTCTTCCGACGCCCGGGGAACAACAAGTAGCGTCAGTCCACGAGCACCTTCCTTCTTCACACGGCGCCACCGAACAGCAGCAGGAACCGCCTGCAGGAGGGCACGTCCCCCCTCGGACTGAAGCAGCACAAGGAAATGGTGATACTAACTGAGAGCGGAGGACTGACACAAAGAAGTGTCGATGGGGTGATACTGTCGGTAACAATTTTCATCTGCAACTTCCGAGAGGCAGACATCGGAGGAAAACTGAGTCGGCTCACGTCTCTCTCCCTCATTTCTCTCTCTCTCTCTCTCTCTCTCTCTCTCTCTCTCTCTCTCTCTCTCTCTCTCTCTCTTCTTTTCTTCTTTTCTTTTCTTTTTCTTTTTCTTTTCTTCTTTCTAGGCTGCCCCTGCCCCATCTTCTGTGCCACCTTTGTGGCACCGCACCCCACGCCGCTCATTCCGATCCTCCGTCCACAGCCACAGCCCGATCCGTCCCGCCGCAGCCCCGGCACCAGCAATCCACAGGGAGCAGTCATTGTCAAGTCGCCAAGAGGTTACCTACTGGAGGAGACACTGCCTGCTGCCGAGTCACTTCGGTGGTGTTCAGTGGCGCCTGTTCTGATCTAACATACGCATAACACCGCCTACTAAGCCCCCTACTGACGACAATAATTGCTTAGTCGCGGAGTCGACGTTGAGTGAGCTCTCCCTCCGGAGGGCGCCACCACGTCCGTCCAGCGACAGCCCCCATGGAACTCGCCGATACCGGTGACCCCGACAGAATCAAAACAAGGCCACAGACGTGGTCTCCTCATTTCTTCAATGCAGCTTCTACCAAGTCAATAGCGTTTAGACCTGACTTGTTTTGGCTCCTTTCTTGATTTCCCCCCCCCCCCCCCCCCCCCCCCCCCCCCCCCCCCCGTGCACGTGACAACCATGCTATTTTGAAAAACAAATTCTTAAGCGCTTTTTAATTTATATGCGCAATTAACAGTTCGACTTTTGATTATTTCGTGCTATTTTTTTTAATTCATATACACAATTAACGGTTCAACTTTAGAATATTTCGTGTTTTTAATTCATATGCGCAGTTAACAGTTCAACTTCAGATTATTTTGTACTTGTTAATTCATATGCACAATTGACAGTTCGACTTCAGAATATTTCGTGCTTTTTAAAATTTTTTTTAGTTCATATGCACAATTAACGGTTTAAAGATTTTTTTGTGCTTTTTAATTCATACGCACAATTAACACTTCAGTTCAAGATTTTCGCGTGGTTTTTTTAGTTCATACGCACAATTAAAACTTCAATTCAAGATTTTCACGTGGTTTTTAGTTCAAGTGCACAATTAACGATTCCATTTAAGATTTTTTGTGTGCTTTTTAAATTCATACGCACAATCAACACTTCGATTCAAGATTTTCGCGTAGTTTTTAATTCATATGCACGATTAACAACAATACGGTTTCAACGTCTTTCTTGTTGCCAGCTTAATTGCTTTTATATGTATAAAAAAAAAAAAAAATCTTAATGAACAATCTTAATTGCTTGATTCTCGGACGGATTTGAATTTTTTTTAAATCGTTTCAAATCGTCACTTCTTACTTCACCACAGATTCACTCTGACTTTGTGCTTTTTTTTTTTTTTTTTTTTTTTTTTTTTTTTTTTTTTACTCAGACCACATCGCGTTCTCTCTGTATCTCTCCGCTTCTCACGTCCTTCAAATCAGCACACACCTTGCCATTCCAACTGCTTCCGTTCCAACCCCCCCCCCCCCCCCCCCCCCTTCCACCTATTTCTCTCTTCTCCTAAACATTTGACTGGTTTTTTTTTTCCTCACTCTAATGGTTCTCTTTCTGCGCACTCTCGTGTGACTAGTCTTCACGACCGAATGTTTAGAAAGAAATACGTGCTATCCACGTTGGTTGTTGAACCGTGATTGTTCTCTCTCTCTGTCTCTGTCTGTTTTCCGCCTGTCTGTGTCTGTCTGTCTATCTGCCTATCTATCTGTCTGTCTTCTTTGTCTCTGTCCCCCCCCCCCCTCTCTCTCTCTCTCTCTCTCCCTCTGTCAGAGTCTCTGTCGCTTTATTCTGTGTCTCTGTCAGAGTCTCTGTCTCTTTATTCTGTCTTCACTCCCCCCCCCCCCCCCCCTCTCTCTCTCCCTTGCTCTCCATCCCTTCCTCGCTCCCACACTCTTTTTCTCTAGTTACATAGTGAATTATCATTCTAAACTGCTATGTATTTATTGTTGTATATGAATTATGTGCACTTCTAGGCAATGTTTTCTTCATATATTCATGTATCTTTCCTTGTTTGAAGGCTGAATGAAAAAAAAAAAGCCACTAAGCTTATTCCTTTCCCTCAACAAACAACACTTTGTTCGTTCGTTCAACACATTCTCCTTTCGTCTCTTTCCTCTCTCTCTCTCTCTCTCTCTCTCTCTCTCTCTTCCCCCTCCTCTCTTTTCCTCTCTCTCTCCTCTCTCTCCCCCCCACACACACACACACACACACACACTCTTTCTTTCCTCCTCCTTTTTTTCGTTCTCGCGATTCACTGCCCACTCATGGCCCCTGTCGTCGTCGTCGTCTGTCGTGGATCTTGCGCCCTGCTTCCGTCACTTCCGCCCTGTCTGTGTCCGAACAGGAAGTGGGTCAGGTCTTCCCATCATCCAGGGAGGTGTCTTGCCAATGGCCCTCCCTATAAACAATACACCACTTTCCTGGCGCCATCCGACACTCCCCCCCCCCCCCCACCCCCCTCATCCCCATTCCCCCCATCCCCACCCCTTGCCACTCCCTCTCTCCTTCTCACACCTTTCCTGTTACTTTCCTGTTACCTTTCCTGAGAGAAACAGAGAGAGAGAGAGAGAGAGAGAGAGAGAGAGAGAGAGACAGACAGACAGACAGACAGACAGACAGAGACAGACAGGCAGGCAGGCAGGCAGGCAGACAGACAGACAGAGACAGAATGAGTGAGAAAGAGTGAGAGAGAGTTAGAGACAGAGAGAGCGAGAGACACAGAGACAGAGGAGAGAGAGAGAGAGAGAGAGAGAGAGAGAGAGAGAGAGAGAGAGAGAGAGAGAGAGAGAGAGAGAGAGACACAGACAGACCGAGCGGAAGACAGACAGAGAGGGACACAGACTGAGACAGAGACAGAGAG
>JADBJO010001357.1:362500-375000 GCA_016801955.1 Conus betulinus | reverse complement strand
ACCTTTGGGTCGCTTCATGGGTGAAAACCACGTTATTTTATTATCATGATTTTTTTTTCATCGAATTTTGAATCCGTTCTTCGTGTCACTTCATGGGTTAAAAACAAAACTAATCTTTAAACGAATTTGAATCCCGCCTTCTTCACGGGTGAAAGCAAAGTCATTTTCCAAGCTAAATTTTGAATCCCTGTGGGTCACTTCAGGAGTGACAACAGCATTCTTTTCAACCAACTTTCATCCGCCCTGTGCGCCACTTCAGCAGTGACAACAGCATTCTTTTCGACCAACTCTGAATCCGCCCTTTGGGCCACTCTATGGGTGAATGCAACATATTTTTGTCCGCCCGGAGACGGCAACAGTTAACAACCAAGAATTAAAACAAAGAAAGAAACACACACACACATAGAAAATACGAAAAGGGTAACGTTTGTATCCGTACATCGTTTTATCATTCTCTGCCATGCATGGTCACTGAGGTGACGATTTTCCCACGCCACCGAAGCACAGTTTTTGGAAAATCGAATTGCCTCCCCTTAAAATCGTTCACCGGTTATCATGTGACAAGGCACGTAGTCGCTCAACGAGGAATCCAGTCGCATACACACACAGCTCACGTGGCGAACGTTGTCCCTTCACTGAACCCGACCTGATGCCTGCTGCGTTGTTTGTCCTTGCCAGCGTCCCGGACGGTGAAAACAACACAGACAATTAAAAGAACGATATGATCAGATGATGAAGCCACCAGACCTGCAGCGCCGGAATCCATTCACCGACTTTCCCATCCACCATGACGGCCAGCCGGTGTGGTGGCGACAACACAGTTGGTGTGCACTCCACCTGTCCCTGACAATGCGTTCCCCCATCCTTCCTAGCTGTTCGCAGTCACCTTCCCTTCAAAACCCTGCGCACGAGAACTACCGTCACAAATCAACCTCCGGGCAGCATGGTCAGCGCGCACGTACAGAAGATAAAAAAAAAAAAAAAACAAAAAAAAAAACAAACCTGGGGGGGGGGGGGGGGGGGGGGGGGGGAGTTGGGGGGGCGGGAGGGAGTAGGAGCGAAGGTATCGGGCAACCAACCGGACGAATCAGTTGAGGGCCACGTCAGACGGGGATAACGCGAGTCGTCAGCAGCACGCGTCAAGCTAAACTGATGCACGAGTTGCACACTTGCTGCATGCGTCGTGCATTCGCAAAACAGCTAGCAGTTTCCCTGCGTCTTGGTCACACGTACCCCCTCTCTCGTTTCTGGAGAATCCCGCACGAACAATAATCATCACTGAAAACACGTCGCCTCCGTCAACAACTCGATCGCACAGATCTTTCTGGCTTCTGAATAAGTCGATTTCTCGGCCCATTTTATTATCCTCATTCAATGCTGCCACCTCTGCTCTAGTTTCTGCCCCTTAAACGTGAGAGTAGCGCCCCTTGTTTGATGATCGAGCTCTCCTCTGCTTGTCGAGGTCAGGAGTCCACCTGCACCACCCTTGCCTCACGGAACCAGACCCGTTGTGCGTTTCGTATCGGCCAGGCGGCAAGAATTGTCGCTTGCCTGGCACGAGTGTGAGCGTTTCATGGCACGCCTCTGTGGCGAGTGGGGCTGGGAAATGGCGAGAGTTCTCTAGACTGTCTGAGGAATGCCTAGCATTAGAGGGAAGATGGCCGACAGTTCTGACGTGCTGTGATTGGTGCACAAAACGTAGTCACGTTCTCCGATTGGTACATTACACGATCAACACGCTGAGCTCTCAACTGCCAAAAGAAGACAACACAATGTCAATTTGAATGCTTGTCTTGCGCGCGCCTGTTTTATTTATTCCCCTCGCCTCTCACATCCCTCGCCGCAAGGACAAAGCCGTCCTTCTTGCCGTATCTCTAAAACTCGCCTGAGGCGCAGCGCTGGATACGGACGACAGAACGACAGGTGCATAGCTTGTCGTCACAGACCACTCTGCCGCGGACACCTGCGAGTCCGCACACGGAACATACCGTTATTTGTACAGAAAAGAAGAAGAAGAAAAAAGAATCTCGCTCTGCGTTCGACTGTTGTGCACCTGAATTAGGATTTCGTCCTACGTCTGCCTGTGTTTTGGACGATCACTGCTGTGCAAACTACAGCGTCACGATTCCCCGAAGGCCAAAGGGAGAAGGCGAAAACAGTGGCTAGAGAGTAAAGAGCGCCCGGAGGCGTTCACGCGTGTCACAGTACTCCGTCCTCGGTGTCGGTGTGGTTGTCCTGGCATGCATGTTTTTGTCCGTGTGACGAGACAGACGGGGCGAGGCAGCAGTGGTAGGGGGGGAGGGGGGGGGGGGGGGGGGGGGGAAAGCGGGAGCAATGCAGACAGGGACTGGGATGATTTGACCATGTGGACTGTGATCCGTCATCCTGGCATTCACTTCACGACCCCCCCCCCCCCCCTCCCCCCCCAATCCAGTCCGGCCGATTACACCGTGGATTTCCGTGCTACACCCTTTCTCCGATTCAGCTGACTTAACTCCGCTTCGCTGGATGAATAAACTACGGCTTTCCTGCTACGCCCTTTCCTGATTCGGTCGACTTAATTTCCCAGTCCAACCGATAAACGGTGGTCTTCGGGGCTTCACCTTGGTCTGATTCAGCTGACTTCACTTGCAGTCCAGTTGGTTAAACTGTGGATTTCAGCGCTTCCTCTCCCTCTCATTCACGTCATTCAATCTTCATCTGGTCCATTACATTGTGGCCTGGCACGTTCCACTATGATACATTTTACTATTGTGTTGTGCACTAATCTCAAGAAACCAACAAAAGGACACACAGTCTCCACGTCTTATGCGAAGATCCATTTTTCACATACTAAGTTGGTAACTTATGGACCGACATTACTTTGGGGGCGAGAAAAAGTGTTCCCAAAAGAAAGTTTTATTTATTTTGTTGTTGTTGTTTTTGTTTTTTTTTTTGGGGGAGCGACATATCCTATGTACATTACACGTTGCGCATTTGGTACAGGTTTGGGTTCGATTCCTCGGAGGACAGCCTGGTTCAGTGGTACAGCAGCGAAATCACAGTCACATGTCGCAGGTTTACTACACCCATGGGCACCAGATGGGCACGGGTGCCCAACTTTATAGTATCCGTAGAGGAAATGTAGAAAAGATGGAGGGTCTGCAGTTTACACCATTGTTAACAAGAACAGGGTAAAAGGAGACAATACTGGAGACAATATCTGTGTAACTGTTAACAAGAACAGGAATGCAGACAACATCGGAACAGAGTTGCAACTTGCATCATTTATTACATAAGGAGCTGCAGACTCATACTGACGCAGACCTGCAACAGGTACCATTGTCAGTGACAGAAAGAAAGCACACCATCCACCACTCTATGGCACAGACCTGCAAAAGGTACCATTGCCAGGGACACAAAGAAAGCACACCAGGCTGTATGCACCACTCTATGGCACAGACACTGCAATAGGTGCCATTGCCAGGGACACAAAGAAAGCATACCATCCACCACTCTATGGCACAGACACTGCAATAGGTGCCATTGCCAGGGACACAAAGAAAGCACACCAGGCCCGTATGCACCACTCTATGGCACAGACCTGCAAAAGGTACCATTGCCAGGGACACAAAGAAAAACACACCATCCACCACTCTATGGCACAGACCTGCAATAGCCAGGGACAGAAAGGAAGTATACCAGGCTTTTTTATCCACCACTCACGTCTGGAATCGATTCCACCGCTACGTCGGGGTCTGAGAGTCAGAACTAACGGCGTTCTCCGTTCTCCTCCCCAGGACCCTCAGCATCCTGCTACGGCTAGAACACATTTCTGAAGACACGCACGCAAGTGCACGCACGCGCTCGAAAAACACACGCCGTATACCCCCCCCCCCCCTCCCCCCATCTTTACCAGATAGTTCAGGTAATGGCGAAGGATCCAGCTTAAAGCCTCTACACAGACGAGGGTTTAAAAAAAAAAAAAAAAAAAAAAAAAAAAGAGAGAGAGAGAGAGAGATAAGAGTCAGAGCCGCCGCCTCCTCCCCCTTCCTCGACTCACTCCCCTCAAAGATCGCTCTCCACCCCTCCCTCCCTTCTTCCCATTCCTCCCCTTCTTTTTTACCTCTTCTTGAACGATGGACGTTGAGGTAAGCAACTTCGGCGAATGAGGAAAAAAAAAAAAAAAAAAAAAAAAAAAAAAAAAAAAAAACCTAGTGCTTAATTTCGACGAAACGGCCCTGGAGACAATGACGGTGATCTCTCTCTACAATGCGAATCGTTCCCACAGTGCATCCTCTTGGTTCCTAACTCTCGACCTCTTTTCGTTCTTTTATCCGCCAGTCCAGTATGTATTTCCGTCTCCCCCCCCCCCCCCCCTCCCCCCCTTTCCATTTACCCGTCAATGGAACATTATCTTCTTGTACCTTCTCTCTTCCTCCCCCTCAGACTTTGCATCTGATGAACAATGTGAACAGACACTTTTGCTACATCATCACATTGGTGCTTTTTGGTTGGTTGGCTGGTTTTCATCCCCCCCCCCCCCCCCCCCCCCCCCTCTAAGATCGACCAGAACTTTCCAAACCTTTGTATTGCCTTTAAAAGGATATCTTCCTTCCTCACACCCTCTCCCCCCCCCCCCCCCCCCCCTCCCATCCCCACCACCTCCCTCTATCAACCAAGATACCCGCTCCCCACTCCACACCCCACTCTCCATCCCATTCCCACTACCCTCAGAATCAGTTCCCTCCGAAACTTGGTCGGGGTGAAATGTCCTTCCACCTTCATGGGTAAGCTGAGGAATCCCTCAACACCAGAAACTTCAGACTTCAGACTTCAGATTTTTATTCAGTAAGGCCATTGGCCCATTTGAAGGGGAATGAGCAAAATTCACATTAAATGTATGAAACAAATGATTTACCAGAAAACAAGACTATCTAAGACGTCATTATTTCTCTGATCTTAAACGCCTTAAATAGAAACATACCTAAATCCCTAATAACCTTATAACTGTTAGAGCTAAGTAGTAACTGTAAGCGAAACATACATGGGCGCCTATGATATTTCTGTGGAATAAATTTTTGACGAATATCTTCAAAGCTGGACAAAGGAACATAAAATGTATTTCATTTTCCTCACCTTGCATACACAATGGACATACCAAGTCATTTTGTCTATGTTGTCTGTATCTGAAGTAATGAGTCCTTATGTCAGAAACACCACCTCTCTGAATTTAGCAATGGATCTTTTCAGATGCATATCCAAATCAAATTTCAAATAAGGCTGAGTACAACGAAAACTGGAATAATTTCTGTACAAATCATAACGTCCACTACTTTGTATATGATCGTCCCACATTTGCCATCTACAGTCAATCAACCTTTGTCTGAAAAACATGAATAAACTGGGTTTGATTTCCAACACCCTGTGACAGCCAGACATCCCCAAATCCGTGCTTACACAGAAACACACGCACATTTGAAACCCCAGTTTGTTTTTCCCTTTACATCTAATTTGAACAACATTTCATAAGACTTACGAGGCAATCTATAATATTCCATGTGTAAAAGCTTTAACCAATACTGAATACATCTAATGGCCGAACAAATGAACAGTGGATACCTATTGGTCTCCCCATACACAAATCATTAGAAATACGCCTGTCAAAACCTAGAAACCTCTTCAAAGCAAATAAATGTACTGCCTCGCAATGAACAACAGCACTATCCAAACCCCAAATTTCAGCCCCATACATCAAAACAGGCTGTATTTGGGAATCAATATTTTTAGAAATAGCTCAGCGAATTGTTATTCAAAGCAATCAATCTTTTCATGACACATATCAAAACATTCTTTGCCCTACATGCAAGATCTTTACAGGCAAAGGTAAAACTTAGGCGTGTAGAAAAATAGATCCCTAAATATTTATATACATTCAGCACAGGTATAGTAAGTCCGTTATACATCCATCTTTCCCTTGCTGCCAAATAACCCCCCTTTCGAAACACCACGATGTTGCTTTTATTCATGTTTACTTTCAACTCTAATGAAGAGGCAGCCCTGCTCAGATTATTTAGCTGACGCTGTAAGCCAACTATCGTTTCTGAAACTAAAACAACATCATCTGCTAATAGTAGGATAAACAATTCTAAGGCATCTTCTGGAAATCGTCCACCATGAAGGCCATTATTGATAACCTCAATTGTAAGCTCATTAATGAATATAGAAAAATAGCACAGGACTACAAACATCACCTTGTTTTACCCCAGCAAAAAACATTAATATAATCTGTCAAATTGGAACCACTTCTTACCCTAGTCCTAACAACTTTGTACATGGCTCTAATACAGCCAAATAATTTCCCTTAATACCATTTTTTAATAATACAGTCCATAAGAGCTTTCTATTGATGGAGTCAAAGGCTTTTTCAAAGTCAATAAACGCAACATAAAATTTACGATTCAATGAAAATTGTTTCTGAACAAACGCAAGAAGAGTAAACATATGGTCGATAGTAGAGTAACCCTTTTTAAACCCAGCCTGATGCTCCCCCGTGATATTATTACATTCAATCCATTCCTGCAATCTGTTGTTAACAACAGTGCTATACACTTTACAGCTAACATCAACCAAAGAGATACCTCTGTAATTATTAGGGTTATCTACGTCGCCTTTCTTGAATAAGGGCAAAGTTACAGACTCTGTCCAGCCTTCTGGGAAGATGCCCTCATCAAAAATTCTGTTGAAAAGAACTAGTAAAAAGTCAACAACTTGAGGTCCAGCATACTTCAACAATTCACCAATAATAGAATCAGGTCCTGCTGATTTGTTAGTCTTAATTTTCCGCACGGCAAATAGAATTTCTTCTTTAGAAATGGGACGATTGAAATGCTCGTCTTCTCCCTCATCAGTAACAAGAGAAAGCTCATCATCACTTAAATCATCTTTACCTAACAAACGTTTAAAGTGCTCATACCATGTATCCAGGGATATACTATTCTTAGTGTATTTTCTTTAAATGAAGCACTTTTTAATGTTTTCCAAAACTCCTGCTGTGACGAAAGAGAGATCTGATCATGTTATCTAACAGGTTTTTATTGAAATTTTTTCTTCTTCTTCTGCTTCTGAAGGTTTTTATATTCTCTTCTTGCAATAACATACTCACTTCTGTCACCATCGTCCAAAGTACGAAGCCATATTCTCAACAATTGTAGCGTTTTTCTTTTCATTACCAAACAATCACTGTCAAACCAATCATCTTTTTTAGCACCGTTTCTTATTAGCACACGTTTTATCATACATTCAGCACTGCTTTTAATACAATCATTAAACAATTCTAAAGCTTTATCTACATCAACATTGATCAGTTCTAAAGCCTCATTTAATTTTGAGCACATTTCTGCTTTACACAAATTGTCTCTGTAAGTCGACGCATTATATCTTCATTCCATACAAACTTATCGAATACTGTTGCCTCAAACATTCTCCATTGATCTATCACTATTTCTTGTTGTAATGTCAATGTGAAATTCAATAGGTAAATGATCAGATTCTATACGTTCCGAAACAAACAAAATAACATGAATCACAAAAAGTGGAGAAAAAAAATTTAGATACGAGAACATAATCATTAACGCTGCTACCGCTGTCTGAAACGTATGTATAGCAACCATGGCGGTCGCCCTGACATACACCATTCAAGATGTACAAATCAAAAGCAACGCAAAGATTTAACAATAACTTACCGTAGTTATTCAACACATTGTCATAAGAACATCGATCTGTGCAAGGTGGCTGGCTTTTTGTTTGCAAACAGGAATCGAAAACATCAGCAGACAAGTCAGGAGAAAAATTTGCCGTCCTGCTGTTCAGATCGCCACACAATACTATATCAATGTCACCAAGTGAGCACAAGCAGTCAACCAAACATTCTTCCAACATGGAAATACCATTATCAACATTAAAAGAATTATAGAAAGGAGAACCTTCGCTGAATATACGTACAGACCAAAGCAATATTTTTCAGTGTACCGAAAAAACGATTTTTCAATTAAAAAGACGCACACGTTTGAGCTATCAACTTCTACATATGATATGAAGGGAACCAATTCTTGTTTTATCAAACAAACGAGTCCTCCAGATCGTCTCCCCTGATGACAGAGTTTTACAGCAGGTTTAATAAAGGCTTTATACCCAACAAACATGTCCATGCTAAATGTTTCAACGAACGTTTCTCCAAAGCATATAAAATCAAAACCACAGGCATAAGAAATAAATGCATTGTCAAAAAACCTTTGAAAGTAAACCATTCACATTCCAACAAAGAAGCTTGAATACTTTATTATGGCATACAGGCGCATCCAGATCCCGGTTGTCAATATAAATGTGATCACTATCAAGTACACCGTTTTCCATACATGCATTAATTTCGCTATCAACATCATATTTTGAAAAAATCATCATTCAAACGGCTGGAAAAATCATCATTCAAACGGCTATCATTGAAACTGTCATACGAATTCAAGCGTGTACCAGTGCCATCGCTCACACCGTCCACAACACTGTCGTCAAAAACACGTGCAAAGCGGCTACTGCCACGCGTGACAGGATCCGGAGCAGCCACTTTCCACCGGTGTCAAGTTATCTTTTCTCCCTCTTGAATTAACACCTTTATCATCGCAAGAGGACCGGCCAAAACCCTATTTCAACTCTTTTAGCTGACCAGAAGCATCAAGTCCGAACCTCTTGCCATCAACAAGGAGATGGTCAAAGACCATCGCAGCTCTCTTACCACTGTTCCTTGCGTCTTTCAGATGTGGAGTGAGCTTACGTCTTATTTCACGGACCCTGCTTGTAAAGTCTTCGCCGACAAAGACATTGGTTCCTTTTCAACTTGGTCTTAGCTTTCAAAATGTGCACTTTGTCCTTATATGAGGAACATCTGGCAATGATGGGGGAGTCACGCTTTGCATTCAAACGATGCGCTCTATCAAACTCTACCCCATTCACGCCCAGTTTCTTAGCAGTCAAGTCCTTCAACATTCGTTCGCAGTCATCACTGTTCACTCTCACTTCTGCTCAATCCATAAAACAATAAATTATTACGTTTCGAGCGCCCTTCAAGGTCATCTGTCTTCTTTTCTAGAAACTCAAGTCTGTCACCAAGTTCAGAGTTCACTCTCCGCAAATCATTGTTCTGAGAACGTAATTCTGCCACTTCCTCCCTGAGACCCTTCACTTCATTCTGCAACGCAGCATATTGTTCACCAAGGGTCTTCACATCCATTTTAACGTCATCCAACTTACTGTCCATGGCCTTGCTGGTCCTGTCCATCTCCAGAAGCTTGGTCATGATGTCCGCCATGGTGGGTTCGGCGCTCGTTGGTCTGGATACCGGAGAGTCAGCAGAGGGGGGCAGCACTCCTGTCCGCACTGGCACCACGTGTAGCGTAACCGAGCCGGGTCTGCTTCACGTTGTCTGCCTTCACCGCTGGTGTAGGTCCGGGGTTCTGCCACGTCTCCACACTGCAGTAACAGTCCGCCCCAAAACAACAAGACGAGGAGCAAACCTGCCCATACACCGTCACTCGGTCGACGCAGAGTCAAAATGGAGATCTTCATCTTTGCTTTTTGCACAGCTCTCTTCAACATAAACTGAAGAAATACTCCAAAGAAGCAGCCACATCTTGATCTAAAAGACAGTGCATCCAACGGCATGGTTCAATTACTGCTTGCATGCACAATCACAATCTCCAACACGTTCGGAAACCGTCACTACGGGGATGAGAGAGAGAGGGAGAGGTGAGGGGGAGGGGGGTGGGGGGGCGAGAGAGTGGAGGGGGAATTCATGATGACATTCGATTGCGACAGGCCGGTCTGGCAGACGACTGCTTTACAAACCTAATCAGCAGTCACTGGATTCCACACGGATTACCCCCCCCCCCCCCCCCTTCCCATTGATCGAGGGGTTTGTTTTAAGCTGTACATTACTGCTTTTTTTTTTTTTTTCTTTCTTTTTCTTTCAAGTTTAAACCAACCTAGCGGCAGTGAGCAAGACAGAGACGGTAGAATGTCATTCTGGTTGGCTGGTCGGTAGCTGGGTCGGTTACTGCTAAGCTTTTGGTTGCCTTTATGTCTTGGGTGGTGTGTAGAATATTGGACAGAGAGAGAGAGAGAGAGAGAGAGGGGGAGGGAGGGAGGGAGGGAGAGAGAGAGAGAGAGAGAGAGAGAGAGAGAGTGCATTGCGCGCGCGCCCTTGTGTGTGTGTGTGTCCCCCCGTGTCTTCTATGAGAAGCGTTTGTGTGTGAGTGTTTCCTCTCTGAGCATGTATGTATATTTGAATACCATGCGTTTGCTGTATTCCATCATTTGCATTCTGAAGAAAAAAAAAAGTTCCCTGTTTCCTTTCAAGCGATGTTCCCACAAATGCCGATAGCAGGATGGTCAACGGCCTAATGTTATAATGGACATGCGCTGCAGAAGTTTCCTCTTTAGCACTGATAACTTCATCCCCTTCAATGGCTTCATCATGATAGGAATCACACACACACACACACACACACACACACACACACACACACACGGTAAGGTAATGTTGCTTATAGCCCAGCCGACCGCAAAGGGCCACATCAGGGCTGTCACCACGTTTAAAATCAACTCACAAGTCATTAAACACACACACACACACACACACACACACACACACACACACACACACACACACACACACAAAACCCACCTTTCACACATCTCTTTAAAATACATCTTCTAAAAGCGTACCAGATACTTCGTTAAAAATCTTTCTTCCATAAAATCTTAGATCACATGAAAAAAGTCAGTGTCTTTCAGAAACTCAAAGATGACGTCAGGTGGGGTATCTCTGAACAGGGTTTTTCATGGACTCCGCTGTAAAGTGTTTATGTCTCCACATCGTGCAAGTCCCAACACTCTAAAAGAATATGTTTCACTGTGAGTGGAACATGACAAGGATGCACCACAGAGCTTGTTCACCTTTTAAAAGATAAGATGGGTATAAAACGAATGGCCTGTATGCAACTGGCACAAGACTGTTTTGTCTTTACGGCCGCCACGGGACACATGGTAAAAACTCTTTCAGGTTTGGACGGATTTTAAATAGTTACACACACACACACACACACACACACACACACACACACACACACACACACACACACACACACACACGCACACACACACACACCTCGCCGTCTCAGTAGTAAATTTCAAGATTCCAAAACTTGTGGTCACCGCCTTTTTTTTCCCCATCGCCTCTCTACATCTGACCACATTACTCCATATTGCTTTCTCTTCACAGGCTCCCTGTTCAGCGAAGAACCTGTCACAACTCCGCAGCTCTCTGCCTTAGACCCAGCGAGTCCTCCCGTCCTCCGTGTTCAGCTGTTCTGTTGCATCTGCAAAAACTCCCCCATCACAAGAATTCCGTTCTCCGTCTGATTTCTTTAGATGTGATGTGAAAACTGTCCTCATGGAACGGAAGTCGTTATTTTGATTAAAAAAAAAATAAGAATTGGGTTTTGTGAACACAGAATGATTTATTTGTACAGGGCAAATTGGACTTCTGTATACCTAACAAAAAAATAAATACATAAATAAATAAAATGAAAAAAAGGGGGAAAAAAAGAAAAAGAAAATAAATGGAGAGTGTATAATGAATAAATGGATGAAGTCAGTGTGACTTGGATATAATTCTTTTGTGAAGTACCCTAAACAAAACCAAGAAAAAAAAAGACGTCTGGTTGCGTGATTGTGTGTGCATGCATGTAAGTGTGCACGTGGAGACCGTGGTGTGACAGCCTCCTTCCGCAATGCCAGCTGTCTGTACTAAAACATTTGCTTCACGCTCTGTTGCCTGTCACGCTCTTTGCCTTTGGAATCAGCCTCCAGATCAGTTTCAACGCTCTGTCTCTCCGCCATCTTTCAAATCAAACCTGAAGACCTTTCCTTTTCCGTGATGTGCTAAATAATGTACTAAGTTGTTTGAGGACGTAAAATGCGTTTAGGTATGGGTGCTTGTTAATCAATTAGTGACTGCTTTGCTATCGTCTGATAGATGGGGGATGGATGGAGAATGTGTGTGTGTGTGTGTGTGTGGGGGGGGGGGGGGGGGGGGGGGGGGGGGGAAGAGGGGGGCGGAGAAGAAAGATGGCAAGCCTGGATGAAGTGGGAGCGTTTCAATGTGGTGGCCCTTTTGTGTATTGCTGGTTGTTTCTTACTTAATTGTCTCTGAAGTTTAGTGTGTGTAGTTCTTCACTGTCAACGCCTCGGGCATTAATTTGTTCAGGCGTATGAATACCTATAGTAGTAGTAGTAGTAGTAGTAGTAGTAGTAGTAGTAGTAGTAGTAGTAGTTGTTGTTGTAGTAACAATAATAATAATAATAATAATAATAATGATGATAATAATAATAAATAATAAAAGCTACAACAACACTACTACTACTGATCATAATAATTAGAACAAGCAGTAGTAGTGACAATAACA
>JADBJO010001357.1:325000-355000 GCA_016801955.1 Conus betulinus | reverse complement strand
GGTTTCTCCCCCTTTATTATTCTCTCCCTTTGGTTTACTGAGTTTCTCCCCCTTGGGTTTACTGAGGTTTCTCCCTTTGGTTTACTGAGGTTTCTCCCTTTTATTTACTGAGGTTTCTCCCTTTGGTTTACTGAGGTTTCTCCCCCTTTATTTACTGAGAGTTTCTCCCTTTGGTTTACTGAGGTTTTCTCCTTCTCAATCTGGTTTTTACTGAGGTTTCTCCTTCTCAATCTGGTTTCTGAGGTTTCTCCTGTTTTACTGAGGTTTCTCCCTTTGGTTTACTGAGGTTTCTCCCTTTTGCTTTACTGAGGTTTCCCCCTTAATTTACTGGGTTTCTCCCTTTGGTTTACTGAGGTTTCTCCCTTTGGTTTACTGAGGTTTCTCCCTCTTCATTTACTGAGGTTTCTCCCTTTGGTTTACTGAGGTTTCTCCCCTCTTCATTTACTGAGGTTTCTCCCTTTGGTTTTACTGAGGTTTCTCCCTTTGGTTTACTGAGGTTTCTCCCCCTTTATTTACTGAGGTTTCTCCCTTGGTTTACTGAGGTTTCTCCCTTGGTTTACTGAGGTTTACTGAGTTCTCTTCCCCCTTTGGTTTACTGAGCTCTCTCCCTTTGGCTCACGAGATCTCCCGATTTCAGTGATTTATTGAAAAATTCGATCATCTCCTCTGCTGAGGGTCCCGGAGTCAAGTTGATCGAGGTGGATCGCAAGGTAGCTTTCTGTTTTGGTGGTGTGTATAGGTGGTTGTCTCCCCTTCGAGGACATGTCCTTTAGAAGTGGAAGAGACACGGTTTCCCCTTGAAGGGACGTCCTGTTGTGAAGTTCAGCAGTCGAGAGCTGTTTGGATTGCACAAGCTTAACAGCGAGACAGCATATCATGATGTCCTCTAGTTACACCGGCCTTTTCCTCCTCCCTGTCATTATAATGCTGCTGATGACATGCCCCCCTCCCCCCCCCCCCCCCACTCCTCCCCTCTCAGCGCCCCCCTCTCCTCTCCTGTCCTTCCCCCACCCCCTTTCCTGTCATTATCACTGGCAGTGGCATGTTCTGCTGATCATTATCTTCATTGTTGGAAACGTCAGCCAAGCGAGAAGCCAGATAATCCACAAAGGTAACGCAACACACAACAGCCCATCCCCGAAGCTCACTCACGCTAATCCCCCCCCCCCCCCCCCACTCCCCACCCCCTTCTCCCACCACCACCCCCTACTCGTGCCATCATCTCAACTACCACACGCTCTGTTACACTCTTTCTCATTTTCACACGGGAATCGCAGTTCGCGCGGCAAAAAACCTTGATTACCCCACACCCCTACATCTCCCCCCCCCCCCCCCCCCCCCACACACACACCCACCCCTCACCCCCAACTTTCTTCCGGGTGACGGCGGGTCCCCTGACAAACGTCAACTGTTACACCTTGTTGTCGCTGCCATAAACAGGAACAGGGCGGTACAACTTCAAACACAAAGATACCCCCCCACACAGAGCAAGAGCGAGAGCGAGAGAGAGCGAGAGAGAGACAGAGAGAGAGAGAGAGAGAGAGTCATAAACGTTTTTACGACATCACGAATGACGCAATCCAGCCATATATCTTCACTCATTACGTCAAGGCCGTTCGCGCCGGATGTGTATGCGCGACAGAGATTACATTATAATCAGCTGTACTTTGTTATAACCAGTTTGTTTCAAGGCTGACCGACCAACTTTGTCCATAGCCTGGAGATGAACACTAACGATGTGAATACGTATGTCAATCTATCGTAAGAAAGCAGCAGCTTCATGATGGCGAAAGTGAAAATGAAGCGGAAACTCAACCGAGTAGGTATGCAAAAGATAAGATAAACTTCCATTAGATCTGGAAAAAAAAAAGGGTTTTCTCTGTTCGAGACATGCTTGGGGGGGGGGGGGGGGGGGGGGGGGGGGGGAGGGGGCGGGGGGCCGCAAGAATACCGCTGGTACAAGATCGACATCCACCGGGCATGATCCACTAACAGCTAGTTGAGATTCCAAGGTTTCGCTATCGGAAGATGAATTTCACTTCAATAGTATCATTATGCATTTCTGCCAAACGCGGACAGCCAGGTTTTGCAGATAAATAATCATGAAGTGAAAATAAAAATGGAAATGATGAAGTCGTTTGGCAGTTCTTGCACTGCCAAGATCTCATGGATTATGACGACGAAACAGAACAGGGGCAGATTCTGGGATGGAGGGGGTGGGGGGAGGGGCTGGATGGATGGGGGGAACCCCCCTCCCCCTTCCCCTTCTCCCCTATTCTTTTTTTCTATTCATTTAAAACAGGGACAGGTTTACATACATGTAGGTTATGAGCAGATACCTTGTTATCTTCCAGTGCAGCGACAACAGTTACATTACGCTCAGCCTCCAGGAAGATTTGGCCGCTGTATCCTTCTAACCGGGGCCTTAAAAAAAAGAATTCCCTCTGGGGCCTAAGCTGTTCCTGATTCTTGGACTTCCTTCTGCACCCCCTTCCACTTTGAACAGATCCACCCAACAATGTCCTGGGATCAGGATGATTGGGTTTTATGTGTTTCAGGAGTGGCATGGCCAGACAGTGTCATCACACTTGTCAATGATAGGTGACATTGCACACTGGTTGATTGTACTATCGTTGTTGGAACAGTCCGAGAAGTATTTATCCCACTGTTGACATTGTGAAGCAGCCATATACTATATTTGTGTGCGGATATGTGTGCACTTATTGATGTGCAGATCGTTCCAGACTGCAACAGACGTAAACAAATCTATAGAATCTGTAGAATGCAATACATTTATGGTTAGTGGCGTTGTCAGCTCGGAGAGTGCCAAGACCAGGTCACTGTAAGAACGGGTTTTTCAAACCAGGCACGACCGTACATTTGTGTTCCTTGCAGGTGTCCTCTTCCTCCTTCTCCACCTCCAGATCATCAGGCCTACTCAGCCCTCTTTCCCCGTCATCCTCAATGCCACACACACCTGTGGGCGTGTTCCCTGTCATGCGTGCTAGGAACTGTCAGAACAGTTAGAACGTTGACGCCGGGACTCCCTTTGACAGATGACCCCACCACGCCCTCTGCCTCGTCTGTTGCCTGCCAGGCTGCAGAAGCTCTCTGCCCGTTCTAATCGTTGAGAACGGGTTTGTGATGTGCAGGTGGGCACGAGCCATTAACCCTTTCTTTCCTCACCGTGGTGAAACCGGGTTTTCATCTTTGGCCTGGTACAACGCATTGTGTACAAACAGCGCCATGTTCAAATCACACGCTGTTTCACTTTTTCACTGAAAATTGTATGGGAGCAAAATCCGATGCTACCCGACGCGCTTGTAATTATCTCCCTTGTGCCTATCATTCTTCTGTGAATGTAATCGAGCATGTAAAGAGAAGGGTCGTTTTCTTTCTTTTGTTGTTGTTTGTTTGTTTTTTTGTTTTCGTCATTTTTCTGCTCCTCATAACATGGTGTCTTTTTTCTTTTCTTTTCTTTTTCTTTTTCTATCTTTTTCTTTCATTTTTGTCTTTTCTTTTCTTTTCTTTCGTTTTTGCAGGCTTTGTCAGCACACAGTGCGCCAGCTGCATTAGCAGTGCGTGGGTGAAATGTAATTAACGTCAGTCAACTCGCTTTCAAGAACCCAGCGGGGTAAAGACGTCTCTTGCATATACTCTAGACACAAAAGACCCTTTCGCTTTGGCAGATTGTGATGCAGAGAGAGAGAGAGAGAGAGAGAGAGAGAGAGAGAGAGAGAGAGAAGGAGAGAGAGGAGAGAGACAGACAGACAGACAGACAGACAGACAGACGGACGGACGGACGGACGGACAGACAGACAGACAGACGAGACAGACAGACAGACAGAGACACAGAGAGAGACAGAGAGAGGAGGGACAGAGAGAGAGACAGAGAGAGGAGGGACAGAGACACAGACAGACCAGACAGAGAGAGAGAGAGAGAGAGAGAGAGAGAGAGAGAGAAGAGAGAGAGAGAGCCAGTTCATGGCGACTTGTCGGTTGGATTTGCACACAGATACATACGCACAACCCCTCTAGTCAAACACATGACCTACACTACCAGACCCGCATGGTAAAGAGCTGTACTTGGAGATTTTCCGCTTTGGCCTTTTGACCTCTACTCAAAAACGCTGATATGGAAAGCAGCGGGGAGAAGGGCGGTGGTGGCGGCGGTGGTAGTAGTGATGGTGTTGGTTGGTGGTGGGTGTTTTCAGATTCATAACGCGTAGACGGCACACTGACCCTAACTTTCACCTCAAGAGCTAACTTGACACAGAGACAGCACTGGCGTTATCTGGATTATTCCCAATCCACATTCGTATCACAACACACACACACACACACACACACACACACACACACACACACACATGCTGGCGCTCACACACACACACACACACACGCTGGCGCTCACACACACACACACACGCTGGCGCTCACACACAAACGCTCTCTCTCTCTCTCACACACACACACACACACACACACACACACACACACACACACCCTTTCTCTAGAAGAAACGGTATAAACTGGGAACAAACTTTGGTTATCTTCACATCCAACCCCTCTCCTTCCCTCATCATCTCCTCTCGCCCGCCCCCCCTAACCCCTGATAACCACCCTCTTCCATTTAATCCTTTCTGTCCCGTGCGGTAATGCCGCTGCAGCACAACTCGCCATTCATGTTGCATGTTTGACCCATTCCGACGATGCCAATGTACAAATGAACAGTTTCTTGAGCATGGGGGGGAAAGAGAAAACACACGACAGGACTGAAACTATCTTCACTTTTTTTTTTCCCTATACAAGAGAGAGAGAGAGAGAGAGAGAGAGAGAGGAGAGAGAGAGAGAGAGAGAGAGAGAGAGAGAGAGAGAGCAAATGGCGTCATAAATGAAGAGGCAACACACATCCACAGCGACTGGTCAAAAGCACCACTGCTCGGAAATGATGAGGTTTTCGGGGACAGCTAGCATAGAATGAGTTAAAAAAATCCACTCCATAACTTAGTGGGGTGGGGGGGGGGGGTTAACTCGTTTTCTTCCTTTTGCTATTGGTCTTTCTGAAAGAAATCAACATTTTCCTATGATCTAAGATTTCACGGAAGAGATTTTTTTTTAAAACACCCTTTTTTTTATACAAGAGAGGGATTTTGGAGAGACGAGAAAGGAGAGAGGGTGATTCTGAAGGAGCCGGAGGAGGGGAGGGGGATGAGAGAGTCGAGAGAGAGGAGAGATGTTTTTGTTTTTATTTTTTTTTTTGTGACGAGAGACCGCAGAGGGGAGAGACGACGACGCAGAAGAGGTGGCAGGAAGTTTTTTCTTTTCTTGAGAAGGAAATCGAGAGGGGGAGGTTTTTTTTTTTTTTTTAAGGAGGTCCAAAGGAGGGAGGGGAGGAGAGAGGGAAGAGAGAATGGACGATGAGTTTTTTTTTTTATTTTTTGTTTTTTTATTTTTTTTTTTTTTTTTTTTTTTTTTCTTTTTTTTTAAAGGGTTGAGGGGAGATAGTTTTTTTTTTTTTTTTTTTCGGTTTTAAAAAAAAAGTCGAGGGATGATTTTTTTTTTTTTTTTTTTATGATTTTTTTTTTTGAGAGACGAATGAGGACACAATTTTTAGTTTTTTTTTTTTTTTATTTTTTTTTCTTTTTGGTCTTCTTGTAACATCCATAACTGAGTGGGGGGGGGAGGGGGGGGGGGGGGAGGGGGGGGGGGGGGGGGGGGGGGGGGGGGGGGGAGGGGGGTTCGGTTTTTTGGTCTGGAATGGTTTTTTTGTTTTTTTTCGGCGGGATAGAGAGAACTCGTTTTCTTTTTTTTATTTCTTATGTTTTACGAAAGAAATCAACATGATGAGTTTTTTTTTTTTTTTTTTTTTTTTTTTAAATGACTTTTGAGTGGACTTCAACGCGGTTCAGCCCTGATATGGCTGTTTGTGTTCAGTTTGGGCTATAAGCAACACGTTTTGTATATGCATATTAATATATATATATATATATATATATATATATATATATATATATAGAGAGAGAGAGAGAGAGAGAGAGAGAGAGAGTAAATGTATATATTCCATTGTGTATATTGATGGCATTCATTACTTGCTCCTCATCTGACAATTTCTCTCTCTCTCTCTCTCTCTCTCTCTCTCTCTCTCTCTCTCTCTCTCTCTCTCTCAGAAAAGTATACATTATATTATCAGTTAACACACAAATGCCAGAGTAATTTCGGGAAGAACATTTTGCTCTGCAAATATTTTCGTTCATAATTTTCACTATATGCACCCGAGCGCGTGCGTGTTCTACTTTGGCTCTTGACCTCATTGCAGACAGGTCGGTGGCCTTTGCAATTAAACTATTTGAGTTTGAGTTTTTGAGTCTCTCTCTCTCTCTCTCTCTCCTCTCTCTCTCCTCTCTCGTCTCTCTCTCTCTGCTTCCCATGTCTTCACTCTCTCTCTCCCTCCTCCATCTTCCTGTCTGCTCCCCATTAGCTTCACCCCGCTGCCAAAGTCAAAACTGTCCAGTCTGGAGCACACACCCGATGGTTCGCGCCAACGGGCAAAGGCTACATGCACAGAGTGGGCCCGCTGAACTTGGCAGCCAACATGCAAATTGGCACACGTCCATAACAGAACCATCTCACTTCAGCCCTTGTTGCCCTGAGTGCCAGAGCGGAGAAAGTAGTGATACAATGGGTACCAGCACACTGTGGCATCAGAGGCAACGAAAAAGCGGACATTCTGGCGACAGACGGTGCACAGAAGGAGCAGGCCAACAACCTGGTGTCATACGATGAAATCAAGACAATCATCAAGGCACAGCAAGGAATAAAGTGGCGCCTCCAGCACCCCCCAAACACAACCCAGAAGACAAACACCATTTGCTGGAACGACGGGAACAGGTCAAGATCTTCCGCCTGAGGACTGGACACAATCGCCTGCTCCACCACATGCACACAAAATTTGGCATTGGACAGAGTGGAGAGTGCCCTTGTGGTGAGGGACCAATGACAACCGACCACATCCTTCAAGACTGTACGACGCATGCAGCATCCAGGAGGAAAAAAACTGGCCAACACCGACAGCAGTGGAAGCCAAGCTGTACGGCACCCTGGAGGAACTGCGATGGACGGCAGCCTTCATCGGGGACACCGGGCTGTTCATCTAACGGGAGGCGAACGAGGAAGAAGAGGACACGTCATTACCTGAGACAGCAGTCCACTCAGTTCAGCAATACTTCCGGGTCTTAAAAGGTATTCAAAATCACTCAGCCAAACTACATGGACAAACCAATCACAAGATAAACTACAACATGTTTCGACCTCTTAGGTCTTCTCCAGGCAAGACAAACAACACTCAGGACAATGAAAACGAAGAACGAGCCACCGCTTCCCTCGACGCCCATCTTGCGCCGAATTTGAGAAGATAAGTCATTGCTCGTTCTTCAAGTATTCTGTCCTGAGTGTTGTTTATCTTGCCTGAAGAAGATCTAAGAGGTCCAAACGCGTCGTGTTTTTACCTTGTGATTCGTTTGTTTATGTTGTAATTGGCAGGGTTATTTTAAACACTTTTTCTGGTTAAAAATCTGTGTAGATTTCCTGCCTGCAGTCGCAATCACTTTGCGAAAATTTTGGGGTCAGCGTGACTGTGCTGTCTGTCCACCAGCGGTCACTCACCTGAGCCAGCGGACGGGACTCCACCAACAAAGCCGAATACTGGACAAGCAAGGCAAGATACTTATCCTCTGTCTTCCTCTTCTTTGGCCGATCTCCAACCCTCTCCCTGCTCGAGTGACGTGGCCACAGGAGTCGCATGGCGTGTAGCCCTGGTGGTGGCAGGCCTCTGTAAAGGTCACCAGGGGGAGACTGAAGAGCGCCATGGTCGGGGGGTCCTCAAGGCAGTCCCGGGTCTCATCAACAGACGTTGCAGGTGGCCGGAACAGGGCCCAATGTCGCCGAATCTGCCAATAAGGCTGCCCTCCTCCCCACCTCACCTCCCCCCCCCCCCCCCCCTCCCCACCACCACCCCCATCCTGTGGCACTCCCCTTCAAGACCCGGTTCGAAAGTTTTCATTTTTGAAAACTTTTGTGTGTGACTGTGTGAGCGCTGGTGTGTGTGTGTGTGTGTGTGTGTGTGTGTGTGTGTGTGTGTGTGGTGTGTGTGTGCGTGTGCGTGCGTGAGCGTGCTCTGCGTGAAAATGATTATTCAGAAGCTGGACCAAAACGCTAAGACGCAAAGACGCAGACTGGATTCATGGTGAAGGCAGATTCGGTTGGAGAGAAGTTCGGGGGGAGGGCTGAGGAGAAAAGCTACGATAGCAATGAAAAGAAGACGCAACAACCGAGAACTCACATAGCCAGGAGTTGTTCTGTTCCACCACGATCAACTGAACACTACTAAGCATGCTGTCCAACACGACATGCACGAACGAGTCCAATTTCCAAGCGGGGACGAGCGCAGTTGCAAAGTGGAGACATCAGCCTGTTTAGTTTTTGTTTGATTAACATCACATAAGACGTTGTGACGTCGTGATGCTGACCTCTTTCCCTCTGGTTTACTGAAGTCTGTCTGTCCCCTTGGTTTACGGAGCCCCTAGTTTACCGTGACTTCCGCTTCATGGAATCCTCTCCCTTTGTATCACCATGGCCTGTTCTTCCGGTTTACTGAATGTTTTACTCTCTCCAGTTTACCCGCTGCCTCTCCCTCTGGTGAACAGAAAACTCTTACGTACGAGGATCTCCCCGGTACTGGTTTACCGAAGTCTCTCCCTCTGGTTCACTGAGACTTTTTCCATCAGTTCACCGAGTCTGTCTGTCTGTCTGTCTGTCTGTCTCTCTGTCTCTCTCTGTCTCTCTCTCTCTCTCTCTCTCTCTCTCTGGTTTACCCGAAAGCTCTCCGGCTCTCTCTGGTCCACGAAAGTTTTCCGCTCTGGTTAAACGAAGGTTCCCTATTGTTTACCTCAAGTGCCTCCCTCTGATTTACCAAAGTCTCTCTCTCTCTCTCTCTCTCCCTCTCTCTCTCTCTCTCTCTCTCTCTCTCTCTCTCTCTCTCTCTTTTTTGGTTTACCGACATCTCTCATCCTAATTTACTGAAGTCTCTGCCTCTGGTTTGCAGAGGTCTCTCCTTGTGGTCTCCCGAGATCTCTCCCTCTATCTAGTTTACTGAAGTCTCTTCTCTGGTTTCCTATGGTCTCTCCCCCTGGGACTGACCATCGTCTTTACCCTCTCGTTCACCACGGAGGCCCAATCAAAGCAGTCGTACGGTATGCTCTCGCTTCCCGCCACCCTTTTTTTCGCTGCCCTGAATCTCAACCCAGAGGTCTGAGACGAGAGAGATGGGGAGGTTGCAGGGAATAATGATGTCCCTGATACCTCGGAAACGGGCATGTGTCAGGAACTCCTCCTCCTCCCCGTTTGTTTCCCACGCACGGATAAGAGGAGTCGGCAACGGATCTGTCTCTTCGGGTTCGTCCACTGCCTCCTTCCCCCGGCCGTCAGGCTGACACAGCTGATGAGGCATCCCATGGTCTCCTCTCATGGTGATTCCAGCTCACCGTAATCCCGTGTCGACATCCACATCTTGAGGTGAGCGCGGTCACATAGCAAACCCGCGCGCGCATACACACACAGGCGCGCGTGCGCGAGCACGCACACACACACCATCAACACCACCACCTCCGCCGTGACCACCACCACCACCACCACCACCACCACCACCACACCACCACATCCCCTCCTCATAAAAAGGAGCAGATACAAGCTGTTCCCTACTCCATTACGAGCCAACTTAATTAAAAGCCCCAGTTCCCCACCATTACTACACTAGTCGCTGTAGCATCAGCACACATACACTCTCTCTCTCCTCTCCCCCCCCCCCCCCTCTCTCTCTCTCTCTCTTCTCCTCCCACTTCCCCCCCCCCCCCCCCCCCCCCCCCCCCATGTCTGTCTGTCTCTGTCTATCTGTCGCAAGTCTTCATCTCAACCATATCTGTCGCAAGTCTTCATCTCAACCATATCTACCCCCCTCCCTACCCCCCGCCACATCAGCCCACCATACCTATATTTCATCGCAGTTATTTCTGTTACAAAAAAAAACAAAAGGTCAGTAATCAATGCGGTGTCCTTCACCTGGAACAAAATGTACATGATGACAGTAACAGCCTGTATATCATTCAGGTCACAGATCGAAGTTTCCGATACCTTATACTCTTTGTGTGCTACGGTGCGTTTCTTCTGTGTGAACATGACGACGTTAAGTCTGGAACGAGATTAACAGCAAGTCGCTATCAGATACGAAGACACACGCTGCATTTCTTCTTTATGTTCGACTTAATGTATTAGTTTTAACAAACTGCCTTACCCCCCCCCCCCCCCCCCCCCCCCCTCCTCCCTCCCCCCCCCCCCCCCCTCCTTGCTCTTCCCCTTCCTTTCCTCTCCTCTCCTCTGTCTCCACTTTCTTTCCACCTCCTCTTTCCTCCCCCTCCTCCATCTCTTCCCTCCCCTCCCCCCCCCCCCCCCCCCCCTTCCCCGCTACTCTCCTCTCCCCCTTCTTCTCACGTTTTCTCCGTCTTTCTTCAAACCCCCCCCCCTCCCCCCCTCCAACCCCCTCTTCTTTTTCTCGCGCGCTCCGCCGTTCTTCTTCCCAAGCCTCTGCACTATAGTCCATCGAAGTGTCACTTAATTATACAACCCCCTAAAACACCACCTCAACCGTCAGCTGTGTAAAAGCAAAAGCAATCACTGTCACACTATCAGCAAAGTATCTGCCACTCTTCGGATTCAAAAGATGTCTGTCTCTGCTTGCAGTCCCCATATTCACCTATCACCTACCTAACCCCGGAGTCATGAAGACTGTCGGGGCTCCACAGAAGACTTCGCAATCAGCTTCCTCCACTCCTCCCGGTTCTCAGACGCTCTTAGGCAGTTGCTGAGTGTGAGGCCAGTCCATGCACTGATGTTGTCCTCCCATCTCTTTCTCTGTCTTCCTCTCCTTCTGCCTCCTCGCACTGTTCCTTGTAGAATGGTTTGACCTTGATGCGTGACAAATGCCATCATCTCATTTTCCGTATTTTCACTGTGGACCAGAGGTCTTCGTATGGTCCAATGGCTTGCCTTACTCTGGTCTGGACTTCTAAGTTGGTAATGTTGTCTTTGTGTGAGATGCCAAGCATCTTATGGAGGCATCCCATCTCCAATGCCTGAATCCTTCTCTCAAGTTCAGCTGTCAGAGTCCACGTCTCGCAGGCATAGAGGAATGACCAGGAAGCGCATCAGTCTGATCTTGGAACTGGTTGTGATGTTTCTGTCGTTCCAGGTGGGTCTTAGCCTGGCTAGCGCTGCTCTCGCTTGCGCAACTCAGGTTTGGATCCGACACATCACCGGGTGCCTAAAGGACCCCATGATTGTAAGCCTTCCACCAAGAACAAGAAGAAGCCATGAAGACTGTCGGGGCTCCACAGAAGACTTCGCAATCTGCTTCCTCCACTCCTCCCGGTTCTCAGACGCTCTTAGGCAGTTGCTGAGTGTGAGGCCAGTCCATGCACTGATGTTGTCCTCCCATCTCTTTCTCTGTCTCTTCCTCCTCTTCTTCTGCCTCCTCGCACTGTTCCTTGTAGAATGATTTGACCTTGATGCGTGACAAATGCCATCTCATTTTCCGTATTTTCACTGTGGACCAGAGGTCTTCGTATGGTCCAATGGCTTGCCTTACTCTGGTCTGGACTTCTAAGTTGGTAATGTTGTCTTTGTGTGAGATGCCAAGCATCTTATGGAGGCATCCCATCTCCAATGCCTGAATCCTTCTCTCAAGTTCAGCTGTCAGAGTCCACGTCTCGCAGGCATAGAGGAATGACCAGGAAGCGCATCAGTCTGATCTTGGACTGGTTGTGATGTTTCTGTCGTTCCAGGTGGGTCTTAGCCTGGCTAGCGCTGCTCTCGCTTGCGCAACTCAGGTTTGGATCCGACACATCACCGGTGCCTAAAGGACCCCATGATTGTAAGCCTTCCACCAAAGAACAAGAAGAAGCCTGTCGGGTGAGCGACAAGCGGGTGTCGCTGCGACAGATGTACCCACACAAAGCACAATACTCCGCCCTCTCATGCTGTGCCTATGGGTCATGACAAGGACAGCTCTGAAAACCTGAACTCGAAGACTTTGAACACACACACACACACACACACACACACACACACACACACACACACACACCACACACGTGCATGCATGCATGCACACGTATTTATCAGAGAGGGAGATAAGAAGAGGGAGGGGGGGGGGGAGACAGAAGACAGAGAGAGAGAGAGAGAGAGAGAGAGAGAGAGAGAGAGACAGACAGACAGACAGACAGACAGACTGATGACGGATAGACAGTCACACACACACTGAGACAGACTTACAGACAAGCAAACACACAGACAGACAGGCTGATGGACGGACAGACAGTCCCACACACTGACAGACGAGCAAACAGACACAGACAGATGGATGGCAGGAGAGACAGCCAGCCAACCAGCCAATCTCCAGAAACGCAATTAGACAGACAGACAGACAGACAGACAGACTGACTCAAGGAGAAGATCCATCCTAATTCACCAGCTCCACAGCCGCACTCCTTTCCAGTATGTCCACACACTCCGAAGTTTTTTTTTTCTTTTATATGTGCGATATTCAAAGTTTCCCCCTTGAATCTAAAATGCTGTCATGAAGCACAGAGAGAGAGAGAGAGAGAGAGAGAGAGAGAGAGAGAGAGAGGAGAGAGAGACAGACAGACAGACAGACAGACAAAGAGACAAATAGAGACAGAGAGAGAAACAGATACAGACGGAGAGGAGGAAGAAAGACAGACATACAGGCAAAGAGACAGATAGACAGAGAGGAGAGACAGAGAGAGAAACAGAAATAGAGAGGAAGAGAGAGAGAGAGAGAGAGAGAGAGAGAGAGAGAGAAGAGAGAGAGCGAGAGAGAGAGAGAGATAGAGAGAGAGACAGACAGACCGACAGACAGACAGACAGACAGACAAAGAGTCAGACAGAGAGAGGGAGGGAGAGACAGAGAGAGGGAGGGAGAGACAGTGAGAGAGAGAGAGAAGAGAGAGAGAGAGAAGAAGGGGGATGGTGTGAAATGCGGATGGCCGGAAGAACCCTAACGTCCAAACTGCCCATAAACATCACCACACGTCCCAGGCGTCGTCTTTTAGGCCGTGTCGTAACATCGGATACACAGCACGCTATAAGCCCCCCCCCCCCCCCCCCCCCCCCCCGCCCCCCACCCCCCCCTCCCCCAATCCCCTCCTTCTCTCCCCCCCCCCCCCCCCCCCCCCCCCCCCCCCCCGCCCTCCCCATTCACTGCGTTTCTGTTTGAAAAGATGTGCTTGCGTGCGTGCATGCGTGAATGCGTGCATGTATGTGTGTGTGCGCGTGCGTGCGTGCATGCATGCGTACGTGTGTGTGTGTGTGTGTGTGTGTGTTGTGTGTGTGTGTGTGTGTGTTCGCGCGTGTATGTATGTGTGTGCGTTTTGAGTGAGTGAGTGAGTGAGTGAGTGAGTGAGTGTGTGTGTGTGTGTGTGTGTGTGTGTGTGTGTGTGTGTGTGTGTGTGTGAAAACGAGAGAGAGAGAGAGAGAGAGAGAGAGAGAGAGAGAGAGAGAGAGAGAGAGAGAGAGAGAGAGACGGACAGGGGGAAGGGAATGTTAAAGAGATCAGATCAGAATATTCGACCGACAAAACCTAACCTGATTTTTTTTTTTTTCCCTTTTCCCTCTCTCTCTCTTTTATTTTCTCTCCCTTTTTCTTTTCTTTTTTCCCTCTTCTTCATGGAAATGCCAACGACAAATAGGCAAAGTAGGCCTAAGTTTACTGCGTTGCACACACACACACACACACACACACACACACACACACACACCCACACACACACATGCCCGGCCTATGCCCCCCCCCCCCCCCCCCCCCCCCCACACACACACACACACACACACACCGGCCTCTTTCATATGTGTTTCTTTGTTTTGTCATTGTTTTTTATTTGCCTGTTCGTTAATATCTCTTTGTTGTTGTCTAAGATCACTGTAAAGTGGATAGACATTAAATTAAAGAACGACACACACACACCACACACACACACACACACACACACACACACACACTAGGATAACACAGAGAGAGAGAGAGAGAGAGAGAGAGAGAGAGGAGGAGGAGGAGGAGGAGGGAGTGAGGAGGAGAGAGAGAGAGAGAGAGAGAGAGGAGAGAGAAAGGGAGAGGAGAGAGAGGGAGGAGGAGGAGAAGAGAGAAGGAGGGAGGAGGAAGAAGAAAAGGGCAGGGAGAGAGAGAGAAGAGAGAGAGAGAGAGAGAGGAGAGAGAGAGAGGAGAGAGAGAGAGGAGAGAGAGAGAGAGAGAGAGAGAGAGAGAGAGAGAGAAGAGAGAGAGTACAGTGCGCGCGAGTGTCTGAGAAAAAATGGAGGGAAACACGCATGGGAAGAGATGGAGGAACTGGAGGAGGTAGTTAGAGAGGACAGAGACAGGGCAAAGAGGGAGGCAAGGAGGGAGAGAGAAGGGGGTAAGGGTCAGGGACAGGAGGAGAAGAGAAAGTATGAGAGAGAGGGAGACCGAGAGAGAGAGAGAGAGAGGGTAGGGAAAGGTACAGAGAGGGAGAAATGGAAGAAAGAGTCGGGAAAAGGAGGAGGAGGTAGAGGAGGAGGAGGAGGAGGAGGAGGAAGAAGAAGAAGAAGAAGAAGAAAGAAGAAAGAAGAGGGAGGAGAGAAGAAGAAGGAGAAGAAGAAGAAGAAGAAGAAGAAGAAGAAGAAGAAGAAGACACAAACACGTACAAAACCAAAACAAAAAAAGCCTGTCGTAACTGCACGTGACCAAGAATGGCACACCAGGCAAAACACTGCACCAGCCCCTTCCTTACATACATGACCCCCGCAAGGTGAACGCCAGAGGCCCCTTATCTTCACACACGTCACCCTTTAAGTGACCAGCAGTCCAGATGCACAGCTTCGCTTGTTCTTTATTGTACTCCCAGTTCTTATAGAACATGGAGTACTTTACAATGGGAAACAAAGAAATGCTGCTGTCTGTCTGTCTGTCTGTCTGTCTGTCCGTGGTCAAAATGTGTTCCACTCGCTCCAGACAAAACGTCGGGGGCCGATCTTTCTGAACATTTGTAGGCATGTTCATTATGGGTCACAGATGATGCCCCGATGTTTTATTTCACCAGAATAGCCGTTACTAAAAGGCTAAAACGGCCCAAAACGGTTTTTCTTCTTTATGGAATATCTCTGAAAGTACTTCGCCCGATTTCTGATCTCAGTGACGATATATATTATGACGCATGTTTGACTGTGACGGGTTTTTTTTTTTTTTTTTTTTTTTTAATTATTATGACGCAAGTTTGATTCTGACGTATCTTTTACACGGGTATTCAAGTTAGATCTAAACTGGGAGTACGTTTATATGCATTGCTTCGCTTGTTCTTTTTTTTTTTCCCACAGCTTTCCTGCTTCACACGAGACCTGTTCGAACACAACACTCACTGACTATGGTTCCTCCGCAACAAAAAGTATTGGGTATAATTTAAAAGGAAATACAGTTTCTGAAGTTACATGCCAGACTCCGGCCTCCCCCTTCGCATTGAATTAAAATGAAACGGTTGCTTAACGCCACGTGAGGCAATGCCAGCTGCAGGAACTGATGACAGTTGGTGACTACAGACCAGTGGCATGCCGTGAGCTACAGGTACCGAGACAACTCAACTACAGGTCACTGCTGCGTGACGTGAGCTACACGTACCGAGACAACTCTACTACAGGTCACTGCATGACGTGAGCTACAGGTACCGAGACAACTCAACTACAGACCCGTGGCATGATATGAGCTACAGGTACTGCGATAACTCAGTTATTACAGGTGACAGGTACAGAGACAACTCGGTGATTACAGGTGACAGGTACAGTGACAACTCCGTGGTTACAGGTGACAGGTACAGAGACAACTCGGTGATTACAGGTGACAAGTACAGTGACAACTCCGTGGTTACAGGTGACAGGTACTGAGACAACTCAGTGATTACAGGAGACAGGTACTGAGACAACTCAGTGATTACATGTGACAGGTACAGAGACAACTCAGTGATTACAGGTGACAGGTACAGATACAACTCAGTCATTGCAGGTGACAGGTACAGATACAACTCAGTGATAACAGGTGACAGATACAGAGACAACTCAGTGATAACAGATGACAGGTACTGGGATAACTAAGTGATTACAGGTGACAGGTACAGAGACAACTCAGTGATTACAGGTGACAGGTACAAAGACAACTCAGTCATTACAGGTGACAGGTACAGAGAGAACTCAGTCATTACAGGTGACAGGTACAGAGAGAACAACTCAGTGATAGGTACAGAGTGACAGGTACAGGTGACAGATACAACTCAGTGATTACAGGTGACAGGTACAGAGACAACTCAGTGATTACAGGTGACAGGTACAGAGACAACTCAGTCATTACAGGTGACAGGTACAGAGACAACTCGTCATTACAGGTGACAGGTACAAAGACAACTCAGTGATTACAGGTGACAGGTACAGAGACAACTCAGTCATTACAGGTGACAGGTACAAAGACAACTCAGTGATAACAGGTGACAGGTACTGAGATAACTCAGTGATTACAGGTGACAGGTACAGAGACAACTCTGTGATAACTGGTGACATGACGATGCGAGCCTCCAGCGACTGCATCACAAATGGCACGCGTATTACGTGACATCGCACACGTTACTGCCCAAGGTCAAAAGTTGGACAGACTGCGGCGATTTCTCTTTTCTTTGAAGTATTTTCAAAAGTATTCTTAACGGCGAGTCTACATTCTCATATGTGAAGAAGTTGAGGTGAGAGAGAAAAATGACCAGAGACAGTAGTAGGTCCGACATTCTCAATGACCTCTATGGTCTTTTCTTTTTTTTTTTTTTTTTGTACTCCCAGTTCTTATGGAACAGGGAGTACTTTACAATGGGAACGAAAAAATGCTGTCTGTCAGTCTGTGTCTGTCCGTGGTCAAAATGTGTTCCACTCGCTCCAGACAAAAAACTTCGGGGCCCATCTTTCTGAAAATTTGAAGGTATGTTCATTATGGGTCACTGATGATGCCCGATGTTTTATTTTACCAGAACAGCCGTTACTAAAGGCTAAAACGGCCCAAAACGGTTTTTCTTCTTTATGGAATATCTCTGAAAGTAATTCGCCAATCTTTTATCTCAGTGACGAAATACATCATGACGCTTGTTTGATTGTGACGTTCTTTTTTTACACGCGTATTCAAGACAGATCTAAACCGGGAGTACGTTTTTATGCATAAGATAAGATAATGTTGCTTATAGCCCAGCCGACCACAAAGGGCCACATCAGGGCTGTCACCACGTTAAAATCAACTCACAAGTCATTCATTCACACAATTCTTTAAAATACACCGAATACGCTTGGCATCTTCTTTTTTTTTTTTTTTTTTTTTTCAATATTGTCTTATATCATCGACGATGAACAGACTCCTGAACTGAACTGAGCTGAACTGATCATGGCACCACCAACTCCTCCTCTCTGGAGACTGTTCCAGACCTCCGCACCGAACAGAGCCTTCAGCGGCGCCTCCTTCCTTAGTCAACACTGTCCAAGGCTTGACCTGACCGCTCTCTGTCCCTTGCTCTAGGCTACCTCACTGGACAGCAAAACGTTGCCTGCGCACTAGCACCCTGCTGCCTGGTCCCCCTGTAGGGTTGTGACCCAGGGGGTGGGGTGTGGGGTGGGGTGGGGTCAGGGTTGCCGACTTGACTGACGGGAGAGGTCTTCTGCTGCCGATATGGGGATCCTGAGACGCGTTCCGATGTTCCCGATAGGACCACAGACAGACGTCAGCACATCCACAGGCTGATGGATGATCTCTGCCTTGATCCACAGCGTGGGGTACGCGTGCTCACGTGCGCACGCGCACACAGACAGGCAGGCAGATAGACAGACAGACAAGACAACATACACACACAAAAATCCTCTTATGAGATTGATAGACAAGTCAACACTCACATATACCTCTTATCAGATAGACAGACAGACATGACAAGACAACACACACACACACACACACACACACACAAATACCTCTTCGGAGATAGATAGACAAGATAAGTCAACACACATATAAATACCTCTTAGGAGATATACAGACAGACAGACAAAACAAGTCAACGCACACAAATACCTCTTAGGAGACAGACAGACAGACAACACACACACATGGCTCTTACGCACGAACGTACGTGCGCGCAGGCACACACAAACACACCCCTCACGTACACCCCCTCCCTCTCACGTACACACACACACACACACCACACACACACACACACACACACACACACATGCGCGCACATACAAACACGCGCGCGCGCGCAAACACATACACACATTAAGCAGACACACACAGACACACACACACACACATAACCCTTCACACACACACACACACACACACACACACACACACACACACACACACACAGAGCCCACCTTCTTGTTCCAAACACTGGTGGGCCCCTCTGCGGTCAGTAAACAGTCCCAGGTGAAACTTGTCAGCCGGCAAGGAGGGGATGGAACCGGTGGTACCTCCAACACCACCACCACCACCGCTCACTGCCTCACTCTCTTCTCCCTCTCTCGCGTCTCGGCTGCTCGCCTTCTCGTCTGTGTCTGTGGGGCAAGACCAAAAAAGAAGGCGTGATACCATCAGTCAGGTAACATGACAATGCCCAGGACAGGCGCTATACTCGCCGCCTTTCCATTACATACATGTACGCGGTGTTGTAACAAGAAGTCAACATTCAAGCATCTCGCAAATTTACCACACACACACACACACACACACACACACACACACACACACACACTCCACATCAGACACCGTACACTCACACCACTCATCATCAGTCGCTACAACTACCAACTACCACCATCTCCTGAAGTCTGAGTGTTAAGGCACTGGAGATGGAAAGTAGATAAAAGAACCGACAACTCTACAACTTCAGAATGCTTGACCTTAATCTCTTCAAACCCTTACTTAAAACAACAACAACAACACAACAACACAACAACAAAAACAACAACAAAAAGTATATTGATGAGCTGTGAAGCAGTGTGGGGCAGTAGAGATGTCTTCTCTCTTACCAGCCGCCGTGGCAAAACGGTTAGCGTCGTGGAATTCCGCTTGGTGGTAGGCTGTGGGTTCGATTCCCATCAGAGCCATTTCACTGGGGGGTGGGGGGGGGGGGGGTATTTTTCTGCCTTGACTGACTTGTCCCCCCCAGAGTTGAGTTTGCTATGGGTTAAATGGGGAAGAGGGGGACAACTCAATCCAGTTTCATCCACTTACTGGATGCGTCTGTGAGACGTTCCATCAATTTCCTGAACGACTGTGCAGGTGTCTGTATCTCTCGGGCCTGGTTGACACGCCGGGATTTATCATTACAGAAAGCGTTGATAACAGCCCTGTCACACGGTCTCAGAATGAATGAAAATTCGTAGCATTATCTTCATCATCTTCATCCTCAACTATCAGCATTTAAAGAAAAAAAAAAACAAACTTCTGTTGCCCGTTCATGCCCTGCTCTCATAGTGACCTCAGTGTCGATCTTCTCTCCACCTCTGCCCTAGCTTTTGTTCTGTCGGGATCACCACGGACTCGACAAAGTCACTGGAACTGTCGTTGGACGGACTTGACTGAGCCCTACAGAGGGAGAGCTCACGCACGCCGACTCCGCAACCAAGCAATTATTAAATGTAATTAATAGCGAACCGCCAAGAAAACGTAGCCAAACGAATCACAAGACAAAACACGACGCGTTTCGACCTCCTAGGTCTTCTTCAGGCGAGACACAAAGCACTCAGGACAACGAAAACGAACGAGCAATCACGTATCTTCATTCACTTCACTTCAGCCCAAGACGGGCGTTTCAAGATTGTCCTGAGTGTGTTGTATCTCGCCTGAAGAAGACCTGAGAGGTCGAAACGCGTCGTATTTTGTCTTGTGATTCGTTTGTCTACGTTTCCTTGCGGTTCGCTATTAATTACACTTAAAATTTGTTTAGATTTCCGCCTGCAGTCGCATCACTCTGCAGCTAGAGCTAAGCAATTAGCGTCGTCAGTAAGGGACTTAGCAGGCGGTGTCCTGCGTATGTTGGGTCAGAACGGGCGCCACGGAACATCGCCGACGAGATTCGGCGGCGGTGCAGAGTCTTCCCTGGTGGGTTTCCACACGACGACTGGACACTGACTGCTCCCTGTGCACTGCCGGGGCTGTGGCTGTGGCGGAGTGGGCCAGGTTTGAGAATGGACGAGGGGTGAGGGGGTGGGACGACGGGGGAGGAGGGGTGAGGGAGGGGGGTGCAGTGCCACCGAAGTGGCGCAGAAGAAGGGACAGATTAAAAAAAAAGAAGAGATGCTTCTGTGGTTCTCCATCTTTAGTGAAAAGAACGTCCGCCTCAATTCAGCTTTAGATGGAAGCCTACGCTTGGCCAAGGAGAGTAAACGCGCCAGGACTTACGGGAGTTAAGACACCTCTCTCTCTCTCTCTCTCTCTCTCTCTCTCTCTCTCTCCTCTCTCTCTCTCTCTCTCATCAAATCTGGGCCCACACAAAATACAATGCATAAAAAAAAAAAATAGAAAAAAAAAGAAGAAAGAAATCAATGCCTGCCACATCCAATAAGCAAAGCGCTCGCTCATGTGTGCATCACCCTTGGGCGATGAAAAGGCAGAGACAGCCGTCATATCTTTTCATCCCAGCCCTATTCACAAGGAGTGGACTCGTTGTGCGCACACACACACACACACACACACACACACACACAACACACGCGCAACAACGTCAAATGCGTACGCACGGAGAGCGCGAGTCTGCGCACGTCACGACACGTCCTGTTGTCTACGGAGCTGTCGATCATGGTGGTCACATAAACGCTGATGCTGCTGAGAGTCGTGTTTGATTTATTCGGACCTACATACGCCTGGGGGGGGGGGGGGGGGGGGGGGGGGGGGGGGGGGGGGGGGGGGGGGGGGGGGGGGGGGGGGGGGGGGGGTGGGGGGGGGGGGGGGTGGGGGGGGGGGGGGGGGGGTGGTGGGGGGGCCAGGGGGCAGGATGGCTAGGGGTTGGGTCACGGCTACATATGAGCATGCTTACACAAGAGAATGGCGTGGAGTCGGGTTACGGGTCGTGTGGGCATGCCTACACACAGGGGAACTGGGGTCATGGCCCTGTGGGCACAGTGCACATGGGGACACAGGGGAACTGGGTCATGGCCCTGTGGGCACAGTGCACATGGGGACACAGGGGAACTGGGTCATGGCCATGTGGGGATGTTTTACACATGGAGAACTGGGTCATGGCCATGTGGGGATGTTTACACATGGAGAACTGGGTCATGGCCATGTGGGCATAGCGCACATGGGGAACAGAGGTGAACTGATCCGTGGGGAAAAAAAACACGAGCACAATGCACTCTCATTAATATACCGACAGCTGTGACGTACATATCATGGGGAGGAGGGGGGGGGGGGGGGGTGGAAGAGAGAGAGAGAGAGAGAGACAGAGAGAGAGAGAGAGAGAGAGAGGCAGACACACAAATACAGAATGAAAAGGGAGGGAGGGAGAGAGAGGAAGAGAGACAAAGAGAGAAATGGGGAGGCAGAGAGGGAAAGAGGGAGGGAGAGACAGACAAAGAGAGAACGGGGAAGAGAGAGAGACAGACAGTCGCAGACAGAGAGACAGAGACAGAGAGAGAGAGAGAGAGAGAGAGAAACTAGCCAGAGAGAAGAGAGAGAGAGAAAGAGAAGGAGAGAGAGAAAAGAGAGGGACAGAGAGAAAGAGAGAGAGAGACAAAGAGAGAGAGACAGAGAGAGAAAGAGAGAGAGAGAGAACTAGCCAGAGAGAGAGAGAGAGACAGAGAGAGAGAGAGAGAAAGAAAGAGACAGACAGACAGACACAGACAGACGACAGAAAGGGGACTGGGCACATCGAGTTTGCGCACACAATCGAATCATCTTTCGCCTTCTCATATTCCAGTCCCCCCCCCCCCCCCCCCCCCTCCCCCCCCCCCAACCCTCAAACCCCCCCCCCTCGTGCCTCCCGCGTCTCTCTTACCCCCACCCATCTCCTTCCATCCTACCCTGTCACTCCCATCTCTCCCATCGCCGCTCATTCCGAGTACCCCCCATACTCCCCCACCCCCCTCCGGAGAGCCCTCTCACACACTGTAGGGCTGAGCGAAATCAGGACCGTTTTGAGGCAACCTGCCGGAGGAAACACTGCACTGCCTACCCAAGTCCTTTCGGTGGCGCTCAAGGATATATATATATATATATATATATATATATATATATATATATATATATATATATATATACTTGTTTTCCCCCTCACCCAACCTGCATGGGAAGGACACGGTCAAAATCACGTTTTGGTTGTGCTCCCTTAGTACCGTGTTTTTTTTTGGTTTTTGTTTTTTGTTTTTCTTAAGTGATGATGGATGCGTGTGTGTGCGTATGTGTGTGTGTGTGCGTATGTGTGTGTGTGTGTGTGTGTGTGTGTGTGTGTGTGTGTGTGTGTGTGTGTTTGAGAGAGAGAGAGAGAGAGAGAGAAAGAGAGGGAGACAGAGAAAGAGTGTATGTGTGTGTGTGTGTGTGTGTGTGTGTGTGTGTGTGTGTGTGGTGTGTGTGTGTGCGTGTGTGCGCGCGAGCGCGCGCGCGCACGTGTGTGTGTGTGTGTGTGTGTGTTTGTATGTGCTTATACATATATACATGTGTGTGTGTGTGTGTGTGTGTGTGTGTGTGTGCGCGCGCGCGCGCGCGCGTGTATGTCCGTGCGTACGTGCGTGTATGCATGTGTGTGTGTGTGTGTGTGTGTGTGCGCGTAGCTTTCATTTATCCACACACACACACACACACACACACACACACACACACACACACCTTTTTTTTCTTTAAAAATGTTCGCGTCATTTCGTGCGATTTTCCTGCCCTCTACCAAAGGGCATATAGGAAAACACGCAACAGCCGACAATACTCGTGTGGGTGAGAGAAATGGGATACTATCGCCCCATTTCTCTGGAGCGGGTGTCTTTCACCCTCCACTACTCAGGGAGGGTGAAACGCACTGACACCATGAAGGCCACTCTGTGTTGTCCTTGGCTTTGTATCAACCAAGGCCGGACACAAATAGCTGCCCGATGCCTGGGATGTTGGGCTGGGGGTGAGAGCACACACACACACACACACACACACACACACACACATACCACGCAGCTCTATCAAAATTCAGAAAAGATGAATCTAAATGCATTTTCCAAGAACCTGTTTTTTTTCTTTTGAACTTTGTTCAGAACTTAATGGCAAGTCTAGTAGTCGGCTCGTTTTTTGATTTCTGCATATTTTAAACTGTTTTTGTTTTGATTATTGCAGTTTGTTTTGTTAATGTTGCTTTTTTTCTAAGGATTGTTCTTATGTAGTATTTCCCCTAATATTTAACACACACACAGGCCCACACACACGCGCGCGCGCACAGACACACACATACGCGTACATCAACACATGCACACACACACACACACACACACACACACATACACAAGCACGCACACATGCAAGCACGCATGCATACTACACACACATGCACATATTCAAGTAAACGCTTATTTCCTGTCTAATATCACTTTAATGTGAAAAAGAAGTTAAATCGAAGAAGAAGAAGAAGAACAAACAACAACAACAGCAGCACAACAACACAACACACACACACATACACACACGCTCACACAGACACCTCTGTGTGTGTCTCGTCTCTCTAGCTACCTATCACACACACACACACACACACACACACACACACACACACACACACACACACACACACACACACCACGCACGCACGCACGCACGCACGCACCACACACACACACACAGCTTTCTCTGTCTTTCACACACACACACACACACACATACACACACACACGCGCGCGCGCGCACACACACACACACATCTCTCTCTCTCTCTCTCTCTCTCTCTCTCTCTCTCTTTCTCTCTCTCTCTCTCTCTCTCTCTCTCTCTCTCACACACACACACACACACACACATACGCGCGCGCAACTCGCATACATCTCTCTCTCTCTCTCTCACACACACACACACACACACACACACACACACACACACACACACTGATGCCTCGAACACTGATAGCATCATCGACCCCCCACCCCCTCCCCAGCCCTCCCACCACCACCACCACTACCAAAAATCTTCAGCATCCTAAACATCAACGTGCGAGGTGCTAACCTCAGGGCAACCCTAAGGGTCGGAGAGGGATTGACAGAGGAGGGGAGGGAAGGAAGAAAAAGCAGAAAGAAGCCAGCCTATCTCTTGAAATTCCAAGCCACCCCCCCCCCCCCCCCCCCCCTCCCCCCCCCCCCCCCCCCCCCTGCAAAACCCGCACCCTCCCTCCCCCCCTCCTGCAAAACCCGCACCCCTTCAACAGCAACATCAGATGAACCGTTCCGACAACAGAGAGGGTGAGTGACCCTCACGTGGCAGCCGCGCGTGATAAATGAACAACCATCACCCACCACCACCATTCTTCACAACCGACACCCCCCCCCCCCCCCCCCCCCCTCTCCACCCACAAAATCCGCTTGTCTGGGACTAGTGGGGGTGGTAAGTTAAAGTAGCAGCAGTAGCACACCAGGTGTCTTATCTGTCTCACTCACCTCAGGAACAACCTCCTCCTCAACAGGTTGCCGCCGAGTCTGGCACACGTCCTGAGAGAACGATCTTCAAAGCCTCTCTCGGCCTCACTCACCTACCTACACGCCGACGCACCTAGGCGCTGTGTCACAACACACACACACACACACACACACACACACACAGCGATCAGTGTCAACACACGTCAATCACCCCATCCATCACGGAAGCGCCCGACCGGAACGAACGTGCTCCCTTTTTTTTTTTTTTTTTTTTTTTATTATTTTTTTTTTTTTTATCTATTTTAATTTATTTTTCTTCTTGGCAGTGGTATACTCTCCTCCCCTCGTATGTCGTTCTCCAACAAGCCGAAACGAGAATACTCACCGTGTCACCGTTAAGTTGATAGCTATCGTTTTACAAGCTATTCAATTCCACACCCCTTGTGTTTTCAACGCGCTCAAAGAAGGAAAAAAAAAAAAAAAAAAAAAAAAAAAACATACACAAAACAGCCGAACAGGCGTTGTCAATAATCAATCGGGGTGAACACACTCACAACAAAGCGGCCCGCGTTCTCCACACCCAGGCGTGAGAGAGAGAGAGAGAGAGAGAGAGAGAGAGAGAGAGAGAGAGAGAGAGGAAGAAGGTGAAGGAACAACGAACACGTTTCTGCCCGAAGCTGCTAACTCCAGTAATACAAGGCCGGCCACTGCCTCGCTCACTCTCCAAGCACACCCTAAACCCATGAAGCAGGCCGCTGCGGCTACAGAGAGGGGCGGGGGAGGTAACCGCAAATCGTCCACACAGCAACTACTGAGAAGAGAGAGTAGAGAGAGAGAGAGACAGAGGGAGTTGGGGAGGAGGAGGGAGGAGAAGGAGGAGGCAGAGGAGGAGGAGGAGGGATGGGGGGGGGGGGGGTGGAGGGGTCGGGGTTAGGTCAAGGTCTGTAGGGCTAAACTCAAGACTATCGCATATCGGGGGATCTAATTTTAAGTGGGGGAAAAAAAAAAGACGCAGCTTCTAATCGCGGGCGCTGCGCGACAGTGAGACGCAGACTGATAAGCACATATGCATGCACGCACACAAAAACACACACACTCACTCACTAGAGAGAGAGAGATAGAGAAGAGAGAGAGAGAGAGAGAGAGAGAGAAGATTAGTCTAATCTCAGCGTTAGAACAGCACTTCGGCCGCTCAACCCGGCTACTTGACTTGGAGGGTTGAATGAGAACCACACACACACAGACACACACACACACACACACACAAAAACCGCCTGAGGTGTTCTTGGCATGGAGTCACGACCTATTTCGCAGTTCACAACACAACGGAAACGATCAAGACAACGGCGTAATCCAGATACCGGTGCAGACTTGGAGCATTGTCCATTTAGCGGAACCCTAGCTGAAAACGTTCCCTGGGGGATTCTTTTCACGGATAGACCACCCCCCCCCCCCCCCCCCCCCCCCCCCCCCCCCCCCCCCGACTGTCGATTGCCCCTTTGAACCGTCCCAACGACGCACTCTCCCCCCCCCCCCCCCCCACCCCTCTTCCCGTCCATCCCCCATGCTTGCCGCTTCTTCGTCACTTACTCAAAGGATGATCCCCTACCTCCCCAACTATCCCCCCCCCCCCCCCCCCCCCCCCCCCCCCCGCCCTTCAGCACAGCGTAATGGCTTTGTCAACTGAGTTGAGTGTGTAAGGCGAGACCAGCATTGTTCGTGGCCGGGGTTAACGAGATGGGGTGTCGTGGCGACAAATGGAGACCATGAAGGGCGCGTGTGAGTGAGCAGCTCAGACATCCTGCCGAACAGACTGTCAGTGTGAGCTTGATGAGCTCCTGTCCGGTTGTACGTCTCGGATGACTACCCCCCATTTGTTGTTGTTGTTGTTGTCGTTTTCTCCCTCACACGATGCTTAATGTTATTGTAATTTTAGTGCCTTTCGCTGGCTGCTTTGGGGTGCTGTTGGATTCTTCTTTGAACGCCTGGTGGTGAGAACACCACAGAATGACGGACTCTGGTGTGTGTCTATTTGACGCCAAGAGCACAGACTCAATCAGCCGTGTCTCCCTGATGAGTCCGATCCAGCGGACGAAAGGCCTAGAGGCAAGCGATACATACAGATCTGCCTTCGAGTGGGATTGCGATGGTTCCTTCATGCAGCTAGTGTGGGGTTCTCATATTTATAATACATATTTTCCCCATTTTCTTCATCTTCACCCCCCCCCCCCCCCCCCCCCCCCCCCCCCGCTTTTTTTTTTTTTTTTTTTTTTTTTTCTTCTTAATTTTTAAAATCTTTGCCAAGTCATGCTATAACAATGGAAGAATTGTTAACCTGCACTTGTTTCCCCCCCCCACCCCCCCCCCCACTACTTAATTGTTCAGCATTACGATGCTTAATGTTCCCCATTTCTTCTTTGAAATTTGGTAGGTTTGTGCACAGGGCTTCAAGATACATGACTTTGAAAGCTGTGAGTGAGAATGTAGGTGCAGTGAGTGTGAGAGTGAGTTTTTAAGATGGGGAAAAAAAAAGACCGTTCTTCAGGGTGTCATTTGATAGGCCTGTTGGTGTTTATGCTTCATAAAGGTTCGATATCTTACACCGAAAATGTGTTATGTGCTTATCGAGTGTTGGTGGTTTCTACTCTTCAGTCAAACTCTCAGAACAAAATCACATTGCACGCTGACATCATAGAGGCCGACTTTCTGGTGTCGACAGTTGGGAACCTGGGAAAGAAAGAGGTGGGTGGAGTGAAGTGGGGGCTGTTATGCTTTTGACTGATGGCCTCTCTATATGTTTCAATGAACACACGGTGGGGTTTAAGGGGGGAAAAAAAATGCTCATTTTGCTAATTATGATTGCCAACATACACACAAAATCAGTTGGCCTTTAAGCTGCAACACTTTATCATCCCGATTTCAACAAATATCATCCCCCCCCCCCCCCCCATTCCCATCCCAATTTTTTCAAACTGAAATCCAACCACCCACCATCCCCCCTACACACACACACACACACACACACACACACACACACACACGTACTATATTCCGGATTTCGGGAATAAATCCTGAATTTGGAACATCCCCCCCCCCTCCCCCCCAATCTAAAAAATCGGGACAGTTGGCAGTTTACGCGGGGGGGGGGGGGGGGGGGGGGGGGGGGGGGGGATGGCAGGGTACCCCCTACACCGGTGCAGTGCTGTGCTAAAAGTGCAGGCCAGTGGTGGTTTCTATTCTGGTCCCTTGACCAATGGTCAGCCGGCCGCTCCGTCCTTCCACATGACGTAAGGTGGTCAATGGAACGCTTGACCGGTCTGACGACATGCCGCTTTCAGTTCCTTGGGTACGACTCTTCAAGTTAAAGCAGAACGCGCGCGCGCGCGCGCGTGCGTGTGTGTATGTGTGTGTGTGTGTGTGTGTGTGTGTGTGTGTGTGTGTGTGTGTGTGTGTGTGTGTGTGTGTTGAAGTGTGTGTGTGTGTGTGTGTGTGGTGTGTGTGTGTGTGTGTGTGTGTGTGTGTGTAAGAGAGAGAGAGAGAGAGAGAGAGAGAGAGAGAGAGTGAATGCGTCCATGCGTATTTGTGGTGCGCGCGCGTGCGCGTACGTGGATGTACTTATGAGTACGTGCACGCGTGCGTGTAAGTATATGCATGCGTTTGCGTAAGTATGAGTGGGAGCGCGCGCAACTCTATACTTCCTCTACAATCTGTCCCCGCTTTTCAGACGGGCTGACTCATCTGAAAGGCATCGGTGGACTTTCTACACTAGACGGTAGCGACGCTGCTTGCTTGTTAATCGATGCAGGGTTCAAACCCTCCTCACGCACCACAGAAGACGAGGCAGACACGGACACTCGGCCTAGGACAACCCGCGGGGCTGGGGGACCAAACTGACTCCACACACGCCCCCCCAGAACGACAACACCTTCAGAAGGGCAGCTAAAGAAAGGGGCCGTGTTTCTCTGCTGGACGCCAGCGGGATTCGGGTGGTTGGTGACATTCACGGCTGATTCCCCTGTGGCACTTAACGGCAGCTTGATGCCACACTGCCGTCTGTAGACGTTCCTGGCGCGCAGAAGCGCGTTATCACGCGCCGTTCTCAGGCAGTGTACGCGCGTATCGCGTGCTTGACACGTTTGCGAATCGCTTGCGTGTCGCTCCCCCCCCCCCCCCCCCCCCCCCCCCCCCCCCCCCCCCCCCCCCCCCCCCCCCCCCCCCCCCCCAACCCCCCCCCCGCACATCCCTTTCTCGCCATGACGCTAGTGTCAAATGGAGTACATATGGAGATATGGTACACACACACACACACACACACAGGCGCGCACTCTCTCTCTCTGTGTGATAACATATTATATATAAAGCCATATATATATCTATATATATACACACATACACACACACATATACACATATAAATGTGTGTGAATATATATATATATATATATATATATATATGGTCCTAGCTTCACAGAAGAATAACTCAAGTCTGATAAACAGCTAACTAAGCCAAATCCTTTATGGTATATAAAAAAAAAATCATTGCTCTTTCATATCTCTCTCTCTCTCTCTCTCTCTCTCTCTCTCTTACCCACAACATCTGTGGGGGAAGGGGAAGGAAGAAGTTAAGTGTCGTTTCTAGCCTGACCTCCCCATGCGCACATTGAAGGCATTCATCACTTCCTGTGGATCTGATTGGCTCTCTCCCCTCTGCTTAGCGCTCATGGCCTTGGCTGGCTTGTTCGCTATGCTTCGCTCGCTGATAGTCACACTGAACTGTCAAGTCTGAAGCATAAACACATGATGGGGAACGCACGCACGTCATATATAAAAGGTAAGGTAAGGTAAGGTAAAGATGCTTATAGCCCAGCCGACCACAATGGGCCACGTCAGGACTGTCACAGCGTTTAAAGTCAACTCAAAAGTAATCAACAACAACAACAACAACAACAACAAAAATCATTCACACAACCTAAAAAAAGCTTTCCTCCGTCAAATCTTAGATCAGATGAAAAATGTTAAACTCTTTCAGGAATTCAAAGATCACATCAAGCAGGACATCTCTGAACAAGTTTTCATGGAGTCTGCTGTAAAGTGTTTGTCTCACATCGTGCAAGTCCCAACACTCTACAAAAGAAAATGTTTCACTGTGAGTGGTACATGACATGGAATGCACCACGGAGCTTCTTCACCCTTTCAAAAGATAAGAATGGGTGTAAAAACGAGTGGCCTGT
>JADBJO010001357.1:295000-310000 GCA_016801955.1 Conus betulinus | reverse complement strand
TGGGGGGCTGTCACTCACTCCATCAGCATGTCAACTGCTCACCCCCCCCCCCCTTTCTCTCTCTCTCTTCTCCTCTCTCTCTCTCTCTCTCTCAACATCCACACAACGCACATCAGCTTGACACCCTCACACCTGATCTCTGACTTGTATGAAAGCACTCTCTCTCTCTCTCTGAAACAACCCCTCTGTCTGTCTTTCTTTGTGTCGCGCTTCCTTGCTCTCTCTCTCTCTCTCACACACACACACAACACATAATTATCTAGATCCTATATATAATTATATGGAGACGTTTGAGAGTTTCACACACTTATATATCATTATATATATATCTATATATATATAGAGAGAGAGAGAGAGAGAGAGAGAGAGAGAGAAGCATTCATATCTGCAGTGGTAGATATTTCTATTCTACCTAACTAACAGTATGTGCTTGAGTGGGTGAATGATAAATATACTTCTCAAAATGAGCCTTCAGCACGTTAACAGTCTCCACAGAGGAGACAATCTCCAAAGGGGAGAAAACTCACTAACCTATCATAAGTCCAGGTCGGATACCGGTATTTCGAAACCTGATTGTTTCTCCTTGGTGACTTCGGAAAATGATAACTTCACTACTCTGCCGTTCAGGTTTTAAGCAGAATGCCAACCCAGAAAACGGCTGTGTGTGCCAAAATACCATGGTATTTTTGTTGAATTTTCAAAAAATCAACCAAAGGCGCCACCTAAGAAGCAAAAAAAAACAAACAAACAAAAAAAAAAAAAACAAGAAAAAAAACATGGAACAGCAAAATAAGCTACATTTTCTTTTGAAAAGTAGAAAATAATAAAAAAGATAACCTCTTAAGACACAAGTGCTGAGGGCCAGTTCTTGGAATGAATCCACAAGGGACTGAATTATAGTAAACTAATACATTTCAAGGATAAGTAACCGAGCACCATTCCAGCGATTTACAGAGCAGCTTGGTGCTGCAATGACCGCAGGAAACACCGAATTATAAACAAAGCTTGCTCTTATGCCTTAGATTGAAGAAATAGGGGGAAGATAAGCATTCATATCTGCAGTGGTAGATAATTCTACATAACTAACAGTATGTGCTTGAGTGGGTGAATGGGGAATTATATAAATGCTTCTTAAAATGAGCCCTCAGCAAAGTTTATAGTCTCCAAGGGGGAGACAATCTCCCAAAGGGGAGGAAACTCACTAACGTATCATAACTCCAGGTCAGATACCGGTATTTCGAAACCTGATTCTTTATCCTCAGTGACCTCCACACACACACACACACACAAACACACACACACACACACACACACACACACACAAAATACGCACACACACACACAATACGCACGCACGCGCGCACACACACACACACACACATGATGAGAGAGAGAGAGAGAGAGAGAGAGAGAGAGGAAGAGGGGAGAGAGAGAGAGCGAGAGAGAGAGAGCACACGAAACACACAGGCATATATATCTGTATCTTATAGTCAGCGGACGAAAGGCCTTTTAACCTTTTATAATATATTTCCTGATTTTATGTTCTCTTTTTCTTTTTAAAATAAAAAATTAATTTAACCACCATATTATGTACCCCCCCCCCCCCCCACCAATAATACCCCCCCCCGCTCCCTTCCTTCCCCCCTTTTTTTTTTTTTTCTCTTTGATTTAAATCTTTGCCAGGTCATTAACGTAGTGACGGATACTACTTAATGTTTCAGCGCCATACACACACACACACACACACAACCACACACACACACACACACACACACACACACACACACACAGGTAACACGTGCGCGCGCGGCACACACACACGCACACGCGCACGCACACACACACACACACACACACACACACCTGATACAGGCAAAACGGACGCGCCAATGAGCGAAGAGCACAGAACGATGTGGGAGGAGAGGATGGCAGACGGCCCGAGACAGGCGACAGTTGCCGTCAGAGTGGACATCGATCCTGTACGTACCCATCCCGTCAGGGGCACTCAAAGTAGTCTCGTTAAACCGCGGCCCTCATTAGGCCTCAGCCAGCTCTTCATCCTCTTTTCCTTTCCTTTTCGGGTCTTTTCTTTTTTCTCTTTTTTTTTTTATCTCTCTCTTTTCTCCTCCTCTTCTTAGTTCCTTATTAGTAACACGGAAATGGAAAAATGGAAAAAACGGAAATAATCTACTACGATTTGAAGCGAAAGCTGTCTTTGTATATGGCTGGTTGGTCCGAGTAAAGGAGACAGAGAGAGAGAAGGGAGGAGACGAGCGAGAGTGGGGAGGAGAGAGGGGGGAGGAGAGAGAGGGAGAGAGGGAAGGGAGGGAGGAGGGGAGACGAGAGGAGAGAAGGAGGATGGAGCGAGAGGAGGAGAGAGGAGGAGGAGGAGAGAGATGGAGATCTGAGAGAGAGAGGAAGAGGACAAGGGGAAGAGGGGACAGAGAGAGCAGAGGGAGAGGCGGAGAGAGAGAGAGAGAGAGAGACAGACAGACAGACAGACAGGGACAGACAGGACGGAAACAAAAACACAAGAGAGAGACACACATGACACACACACACACACACACACACACACAAAGTGGGACACACACCAAAAGACAGAGGACACAGAGGAGAGAGAGAGAGGAGAGAAGGAGAGGGAGATGAGGAGGTGCTGAGAGGAGAGAGAGAGAGAAAAGAGAGAGAGGATGAGCTTAGAGGAGAGATACAGGCTTACGAGCCCAACCGATTGCAAAAGGCCACACAGAGCTTGAGCAGTGACGTTGAAGAAGTCGAACTCTCAACAAAACATATTTTTAAAAAAGACACACAAACACAACAGACAGATAAAGATAGACGGATTTTCTATAAAACAAATAAATAAATAAATAAATAAAAATACAGCAAATCCATTAAAGAAAAGTCTTTCTTCCGTAAACTCTTGGATCAGATGGAAAAAAAAAAAAAAAAAAAAACGTTGATCACCTTTCAGAGACTCAAAAATCACATCAGATGGGACGTCCCTGATCAACATGTTCCTGGAGTCTGATACCGAGTGTGTACGTTTACCATCATGTCAGTCTGAAACACTGTATAAGAACATGACTGTAAGAACGTTTTCTTCGTCATGTTTATCCCACAAGAACATTTTCTCGTTCATCTTATCCCAGAGCGTTTTCTTATTCATTTTTGTTAGAGCTCTTTTTTTTTCCCCAATCTTCTTATGCAAGAGCGTTTAAAAGAGGTTCGCCAATTTATACAAGAGCGTTTAGTTCGCCGATTTATACAAGAGCGTTTTAGTTCGTCATTTAATCAAGAGCGTTAATTCGTCAGTTTATACAAGAGCGTTTAGTGTCGTCAATTTAACAAGAGCGTTTAATACCTTGGGAGAAGCGTTTAATTCGTCAATTTAAACAAGAGCGTTTAAACGCTTCGTCAATTTAAACAAAGTTCTTTAACTTCTCGTTTTTATGGACGAACTGTGCACACACTGTCACCAACACACACACCTTGGGACATACACACACCACACACACGTCACACCACACACACACACGCACACACACACACACACACAACACACGCACACACACCAATGTCACCGACCTATCCTCCCCACTTACTTCCATTGCAGGCTCCTCAGCGGCAAAGCTGTCAACTTTCCAAGAGCAGTCATGCGCGCCGGATCAACCGAGTTTCAAATCTCGCTCCCATGCATAGGACTTACAAATCATTGATCACCAGCCTCCACCATCATCATCCGCCCCTTCAAATCATAGAGTCGTTGGGGCACCACCCTGAATTCATAATGATAAATGAATACTTATATACTGCCTATTCTCGGTTAGAGACCAAGTTCTAAGCGCTTGACAATCCCCACACTTGTTTACACAACGGCTGCCTACCTGGGTAGTGCCGACCGAAGAGGCTGCCAGCTGGCGCCTCATTCAGTCGTTTCCCGTGTCATCTCCTTATTTCCTTCATTCTTCCACTTTCTCCACGCAGGGTTTGCATTTCCTCACGCAGGCAGGTTGCTATGCTATTGTGTAACGTGTCCATCCATACCAACGGCCCAACTGCGCCTTCCCTTCCGAAGGTTGGGGGATGGGATTTGACCGTGTGTGCAATGTTATGCGTGCGTTCACACACGGAACATCGGGTTTATAGTCTCTCCTTCGAAGGACTGTATGGGGGAAATGGAGTCGGAACCAATGTTAACTCCGAGCGAAAAAAAAAAAAAAAAAATCCCCTGTACCGAAACCGGCCCGGCGGAATTTGACAATCCTCCACCAATCCTCATCTGTCTTCTGCCGTCCGGCGGTTTCTGGGAATCGCCCCACATCAGGCACGTCCCTTCCTTGGTGTTGTCTTCCCCTCCTCATCTTTCCTCCCTCTCCCCCTTCTTTCAGTCTCCTGGTACAGCGCTCTCAGCAGGAGGCCTTGTTTGTTTGTTTTGTTTGTTTTGTTTGTTTTTTTGGGCATGGCTGTATGATCCAGAGATGTGACCACACCCAATTCACTTTTTCTTTCTTGATGTTGTTTACCCGTTTTAAGTTTCAAAGTGTGTGTGTGTGTGTGTGCTGTGTGTGTGGTGTGTGTGTGTTTGGTGTGTGTGTGAGGAGAGAGGGAGAGAGAGAGAAGAGGCTTTGGAGAGAGAGAAGGAGAGAAGCAGAGAGGTGAGGTTGATGCATGTGACGGACGGGGCTAGCGAGAGCGAGCGAAGTAGAGGAGGGATACTGCGGAGAGGAGAGAGAGAGAGACTGTCGATATGGAGGAGTGAGAGGGAGAGAGATGAGAATCTAAGAGAGATAGAGAGGATGAGAGACAGAGAAAAGAGACCGAGAGGACAGGTGTGAGGACGAGAGAGAGACGGAGAGAAACGAAGAGAGGAGAGAGAGGACGAGAGAAGATGAGGAGAGGCAGGAGAGGAGGACGGTGACCTACCCCTCTTCAGGTGCGAGTGAGAGGAGAGGAGACAGCTGAGCGGAGGATGAACGCGAGAGAGAGAGGAGAGAAGAGTAGAGAGAGTTGGAGCAGGGAGGCGAGGAAACCCTAGAGGGAGTCACAACGCTTCGGTGTTTGGGGAAGTAATTATGTTCCCCCGAGTCAAGGACCGAGGAGAGAGAGAGAGAAAGAGAGAGAGGAGAGGAGGGAGGGAGGAGAGTGAGAAGAGAGGAGGACGGAGAGGGGGGGGGGGGCGCCCCGCTTCCTGAGGGGGAAGACAGGGCCGTCGAAATCACAAACCAAAACACGACGCGTTTCGACCTCTCAGGTCTTCTTCAGGCAAGACAGACAACATTCTGGACGATGATAGAACAACTGCGAAGATAAGCGACTCCTCGTGATCGAAGAAGACCTAAGAGGTCAAAACGCGTCGTGTTTTTGTCTTGTAATCTGGCCACGTTAATATAACCAGCGGAGTTACTTAAAATACCTTTTACAATGTGTTGTTAGCGTGTCTGTAAAAGGGCCAATGGCGCTTCGGTTCTTCAGCGCACCTCTTCATTCGTGACATGGCCTTCGTAGGGGATGGATTGGACTGAGCGGTAGCGTCCCATGTCAAACGCCAGGAGACTTCGTTCGTCGATCTGCTGTCTGGCGGGGTCCATGTTTCACACACCCACCGCAACTCATTTTCTTTTATCTCTTGGGAGACGTTTACTTCTTTCTCTTGTTTTTTCTTTGTTTGTTTGTTTGTTCAAAGGAAACAAGACTTGCGTGTCAATTCCTCTAACACTTTATATAGTTTACTTTCAATATTCCACACATAATAACGCAAGCCCAACCAGTCTACAATTCCAGTACATGGATGTTTTGGGGTTTTTTTTTTGTACTCTCTCTCTCTCTCTCTCTCTCTCTCTCTCTCTCTCTCCTCTCTCTCTCACCGGATCTCGCTCGCGCGCGCGCGCGCGCACGCGCACTTGCGGCATCAGGTTGTGGAGAAGGACGTGGAGGAGGGATTGGTGGGAGGGGGGGGGGGGGGGGGGGGGGGGGGGGGAGGGGAATGATTTTGATAATGGGGGTGCTGCGATCGGAATGCAGTGAGATGGACGCGGGGTGACCTACCTCGCAGACCAGCAGTCCACGTTCAAAGTTTGTGTATAGGTGTATCAGGTCCATTCCATCTGGCTCATGCCAGTGTGAGCGTGTGCATGCGTGCGTGCGTGTGCGTGCGTGCGCGCGCGCGTGTCTGCAATACCATTAAAGTATATTTGTGCATTGCTTGTCTGACCCCCCCCCCACCCCACCCACCCCCCACCCCTTTCCACTCTCTCTCTTTTTCTCTCTTGCTGTTTGTGTGCTTCGGGATGGCATGAGGAGAGACGAATGGGGGGCACGTGGGGGTGTGGGGGAATGGGGGATGGTGTGTGGTGTGTGTCTGGGGGAGGGGGGGGGGTGATTCAGAATCGGAATGTTGCCGGACAGATGCAGGGAATTGCGCGTAGCGGACTGGCAGTCCGCGCTGAAATGATGTGTCCAGGTTGTTTAAAACATGTTTTTCTCATGCCGTGTGTGTGTGTGTGTGTGTGTGTGTGTGTGTGTGTGTGTGTGTGTTGTGTGTGTGTGTGTGTGAGTGAAAGCGCGCGTGAGTGTGTGTGTGTGTGTGTGTGTGTGTGTGTGTGTGTGTGTGTGTGTGTGTGTGTGTGTGTGTAAATGCGTGCGTGCGTGTGTGTGTCTGTGCTGACTTTTCTTCACTTTGGATAATTTTTTTTTCTTTTTCGAAATGCAAGCGTGGTGTACAGAAACTTTCACCTAATCCACTGATCCTAATAAAACATTCGATCCGTAACCTCTCTCTCTCTCTCTCTCTCTCTCTCTCTCTCTCTCTCTCTTCCTCCCCTCCGGCGCGGAGGAAAAACAGCCGCTGATCGATCATCGTGTCTCGCCGTCCCCGTCAAAACGGTGACATCAATAAGTTTGGTTGCCAGAACAAGAGCCTCTTCCTCAATGTCCATCTGTACTTGTACACACACACCACACACACACACACACACACACACACACACACACATATGCGCACACACACAAGCGCGCGCGCGCGCGCGTATACAACACACACGCGCGCACACACACACACACACACACACACACTGCTGTCTCTCGTCCCGAGTCTATCTACACACAGAAACACACACACACGCGCGCGCGCGCGCGCGCGCACACGCGCACACACACACACACACACACAACACACACACACACACACAACCCCCTTCCATACACATACATGCAAGCACGCACGCACACACACAAAAACGTCTTTCTTCTCAGGTCTCAGGTCAGTTGTGTACACACGCACGCACACACATACACACACACTGACTGAAACCGAACCAATTCATTGTCAGATTAACTCAAGGTTGTGCTGATAACACACACACACACACACACACACACACACACACATACATATATATATATATATATATATATATATATATATATATATATATATACATACACACATACACGCGCGCGCGCGCGCGCACACACACACAACACACACACACACACACACACTTTCACGTCGAAACGTCGAGAGAGAGAGAGAGAGAGAGAGAGAGAGAGAGAGAGAAGACAGAGAGAGAGAGAGACAGAGAGAAAGACAGAGAGAGAGAGACAGACAGAGACAGAGACAGAGAGTAGAGAGAGAGAGAGAGAGAGACAGAGACACAGACAGACAGACAGAGAGAGAGACAGAGAGAGAGAGAGAGAGAGAGAACGCAGGCAGGCAGGCAGGCAGGCAGGCAGAGACAGGCACAAGAGACGGAACGAGACCGAAACAAGGATATCAAACCGCCGTTTGCGTGCGGGAGAAGGGGAATGTTTTCAACTGTCTTTGGGCTCCCAAGTTGATGTGATTTTATCGGCCGTAAAAGTGGGAGGCGGATTCCTTTGATGACGCGGGCCGCGAAGCGGGCCGGAGTGATTTACAGCAGACAGCGGACAGCGGAATGGCCCGGCAAAAAGTAAACACAGCGACACGAAAACGACAGCCACCAGACAGCCAAGCAAACAACGAGGAGGGAAGCTTTGTCCAGTAACCGGCACAATAACGAGCCTAATACCCCCCCCCCCCCCCCCCCCCTCCCCTCCCCCCCCCCCAGAGAGAGAGAGAGAGAGAGAGAGAGAGAGAGAGGGAGGGACGGGAAGAGGGAGAGAGAGAGAGAGAGAGAGAGAGAGAGAGAGAGAGAGAGAGAGAGAGAGATGGCAGGTGGGGGGAGGGGGGCGAGAGAGAGGCAGAGGGTGAAAATGAGACACAGAGAGAGAGAGAGAGAGAGAGAGAGAGAGAGAGAGAGGAGTCGGCAGGTGGAGGGGGGGGGGGGGGCAAGCGGATGAGAGTTGGGGAGGGGGTCGTTGATCTCAGACGTCTTAAGACTTTTTTTTTTTTTTTTTTTTTTTAATTTCGCGCATCAACAGAGGGACTGTGGCTGGAACAGAGAGAGAGAGAGGGAGAGGGAGGGAGGGAGGAAGGGAGAGAGGGAGAGGGGAGGGAGAGGGGAAGAGAGAGGGAGAGAGAGACAGAAAGAAAGAGAAGGAGGGAAAGAGAGACAGAGAGGGAGGGAGGGAGGGAGAGAGAGAGAGAGAGAGAGAGAGAGAGAGAGAGAGAGGAGAGGGAAGAGGGAGAGAGGGGGGGGTTGCTTAGTGGTAAAATCAAATAAAAGAAAGTATTAAATTCTGCATATCCTGGAATCAAATTAAGTAACAACATATACAAATGTTCACCGCTCGTCTGCGCGCACCCCCCTCCCTTCTCTCTCCTCTCTCCCCCCCCCCCCCCCCCCCCCCCCACCCCCCCCCCCCCTCCCCCCCCTCCTCCCCTCCCTCTCTCCCCTCCCTGTCTGTTGTGTCTGTGAGCTCCTCCTCTCCCTCCCTCCCCCTCTCTCCTCTCCCTCTCTCATCCTCTCCCCTCCTCTCTGTCTGTCTGTCTGTGTGACTCTCCTCTCTCTCTCTCCTCTCTCTCTCTCTCTCTCTCTCTCTCTCTCTCTCTCTCTCTCTCTCCTCTGCGATGAAAACGTTCAGTTCTTGTTGATCAAGAGCTGACATGCACAGCAGTACAGGAGCTGAAATGAGCAGTCTCCAAATTTTAAGAGGAACGGAAATTGCACACCAAAAAAAAAAAAAAAAGAAAAAAAAAAAAAGAAAAGGCAAAAGTAAGGTAAACGGGAAAAAACTGAAACCCCTTCTCGCGGACTGGAAGCAAAGGCAGCAGAGTGTGAAGAAGCCTTCCTTGTGGCTTCCAGACACCCGAGACCTCTGGCGAGGAGCTGCAGTTCCTTCGTTCGTCTGGGTCCACGCTCAAATTCCAAAGTCAAAGCTGCCCAACAACCTTCCGGACTCCAAATCCATCCGGCAGCCTGAGGTTGAATGGGATGGGTTGAGTTGAGGTGGAAGGGGTCATATACCTTTGACTGAGCGCATTTGCAACCCCCGTACTGTTTCAGCTGACGAATGTGGAGGTTTAAAAGAGAATAATGCACTTCCCACGACATGTGATTGTCGAAAAGTCAAAAACACGTAAGGGCTTCATTCTGGAAGACTTTCTCAGCCCTATATGAAAAGAAAAAAGAAAAAAGAAAAAAAAAAAACGGCCCCTTACCACCATTAATTTTAACACCAACACGTAAAGTTTTGTACATTTATACACAACTCGGGGTTCGGGGAATGATACTTAAAACAGGAAAATTCCAGAAAAAAAACAAATTCTGAAATACTGACAGATTTGCGAAGTACTCAGAAGACACCAGGATTACGTTGAAGTTAGGATAAAAACACTCACCGGGAAATTCTAGTTGCGTAAAAGTCAGCCTCAGCACAAAACCTTCAGGAAAACACTTTGATTAGGTTCACGTTGGGCACAAGCGAGCAGGAGACACCGATTACGTCAATGTTAGGACAAAACACACGCAGGCCACACTCTGATTACATCAATGTCAGAACAAAAGCAAACAGGGCACACTCCAATTACGTTAGCACAAAAGCATACAGGGCACACTCTGATTACGTTAACACAGAAGCATTCAGGCACACTCTGATTACGTTAACACAAAAGCATTCAGGCACACTCTGATTACGTTAACACAGAAGCATTCAGGCACACTCTGATTACGTTAACACAAAAGCATTCAGGCACACTCTGATTACGTTAACACAAAAGCATTCAGGCACACTCTGATTACGTTAACTCAAAAGCATTCAGGCACACTCTGATTACGTTAACACAAAAGCATTCAGGCACACTCTGATTACGTTAACACAAAAACAGACAGGGCACACTGATTACGTTAACACAAAATCATTCAGGCACACTCTGATTACGTTAACACAAAAGCATACAGGGCACACTCTGATTACGTTAACACAAAAGCATTCAGGCACACACTCTGATTACGTTAACACAAAAGCATTCAGGCACACTCTGATTACGTTAACACAAAAGCAGACAGGGCGCACTCTGATTACGTTAGCACAGAAGCATTCGGAGACACACTCTGATTACACTAACACAAAAAACATTCAAGACCCACTCTGACTGGGTTAAAGTCAGACAAAAGTGTTTAGGAGACATCCTGATTAGGTTAATTTCAAGACACAGGCACCCAGGAGACGGCCTGATTGCGTAACATTTTAAAAACAGGAAGTAGTCAGGAAGGGCCACTGATGACATCATCATCTGTAAGATGAAAGCAAGAAGATTACAGCACGCTCACACACATTTTTTTCCCCAAGATACAATTACAGAAAACTGCCCCCCCCCCCCCCCCCCCCCCCCTCCCCAAATAAAGACACGAACAGCTTTAAAACTGATTCAATTATTCAATTCGTGACCTGAACACGTTGAAACGGATTTATTCATTAGCTTTTAACTATACACAGGAAAACTGATATGCGTCATAATATACTCTATTGTTATGTTGGGGGGGGGGGGGGGGGGGGGGGAGCGCACACACATGGGTACCTGCTGACCTGCCCATGCATATACATACCTACACACACGTGCACACTCACACAAACATGCAACAGCAGTGGGTCAGATAATGTTAGGGAGGTACCCAAGGTCTGACCAGCGCACTGGGCTTATATGCATGTCAGACATCTGCCAAGTCCTATCCATGAGACCCTCGTCTCAACAATCCTCCCATCTAAATCATTCATTCCTTTTCTCCATCTGCTGTAAATCGCGCGCAGCGTGGTCTCGAAACTTTAGCAGCTTTGTGGCTTAGCGTGTATGGACTAACCCGCACGCAGTGCAGACCTGTTTACCAAAAATTCGCGTACCTGTAATATCTCTGACAAAAACCTGTAATTTGGAAAGAAAAAAAAAAAAAAAAAAAAAAAACGTAATCTTCATAATCGCAGTACTTTCGCAACTGTTTAAGGTTTGGAAGAGGCGGCTGTTGCCGCGTAAGACCGCATCGTCGCCATCTTTGCCAAGGTGAAAGACGCAAGGCACACTGGGAAATGTCTTTTTACTGCTTTTGACCGAAACTGTAGCAGACGAAACTTTGCATTTACAATTTTCTTTCTTTGAATTTTTTTCCCTGTAATTTTTTGTGGGGGCCGTAATTCCCGAAATTTCGATTTTTTTTCCCCCCCGTAAAAATTACGGCTAAATCGTAAGGTAAAAGAGGTCTGCGCAGTGACACCTCCTGATAAAACTGAAACTGGAAAAGACGGGGGAAAAAAAGGCTGTGTGCAACACAATCTGCACGACAGAGCGTTCTCCATCCAGAGATGTGTACCCACCCCATGATTTTTTATCACTCCTTTCTCCAGTCGGCCCACCTCTCAAAACAAAACCCTTTCCCCGTGACTCCCGCACCTGCTGACAATAGAAGCTGTGAAAGATATCTACAGGGAAGAGCTGGGGGGGGGGGGGGGAGACCATAACAATATCACCTATCACGGAGACTTAGACAACGTTGAGGCGCCACAGAAGACTTCGCAACCAGCTTCCTCCATTCCTCCCGGTTCTCAGACAGCTCTTAGGCCGTTGCTGAGTGTGAGGCCAGTCCATGCACTGATGTTGTCCTCCCATCTTCTTCTCCGTCTTCCTCTCCTTCTGCCTCCTCGCACTGTTCCGTGTAGAATGGTTTTGGCAAGTCCTGTCGATCTTGATACATGACCATACCATCTCATTTTCCTTCTTTTCACTGTGGACAACATGTCTTCGTATGGTCCAGTGGCTTGCCTTACTCTGGACCTTCAAGTTGGTAATGTGGTCCTTGTGCGAGACACCAAGGATCTTCTGGAAGCATCTCGTCTCTATTTTTCTATGCCTGTGAGACGTGGACTCGGACAGCCGAAGTGAGAGAAGGATTCAGGCATAGCAATGTGCACACAGTAAAAGGGACCGAGAGACGGTCTGACACTGCCCACAGTTCACTGGGGGGGGGGGGGGGGGGGGGGGGGCCCTGCTAAGGCCCAGCGAGTAAGGCATCAGACTACTATTCCAAGGTCCGTGGGCTCAATTCCCCATTCGTGACAACCAAGCTGGAAACGATTTTTTTTTCTCTGTGGAGTTGACATCTGTACAGTTTTCAGTCCCCTATCAGTCTTTGGAGAACCCGTGCGTGAAGCCATGCACGAAAAATCTGGCACGCTGGTTAAAGCCAGTTCCACCTATCGGAGAAGAGGGGGGGCCTTCGTGGGCTGGTGGAGTGGATGACACAGGACAGGAACACAGTCACACTGGTGTCGTGTTCAGCCATCATCTCCGAAGACGGAGTGCGGCTACCTTCGAAGAGGGATTAGAAACAGTCAGTGTGAAGGCAAAAATCTCACGACTGGAAAACTTGGGAGGTCTACCCGAAGAACACAGAAAGAAAGAAAGAAAGAAAGGAGAAGGAGACAGGGAAAGAGAGGAGGAAGAAAAAAGAGAGAGAGGGAGAGAGAGAGAGAGAGAGAGAGAGAAGAGAGAGGAGAAGAGAGAGAGAGAGAGGAGAGAGAGAGAGAGAGAGAGAGAGAAGAGAGAGAAGAGAAGGGAGAGAGAAAGAAAGAGATGAATGAAAGAGAGAGAAATGAATGAAAAGAGGGAAGAACGGGAAAAGAAAAAGAAAGATCCATGAAGACCATGTAGCATCATGCACACAGCTAACGGGACTACTGACGATCAGATACAGTTCATGGGTCCACGGAGAAGCCTGTAAGGACGTGTCTACAGCCACAAGGACAGACGGATCATCACACGGTGTTTCTGGCTCACTGACTCGTATGTAAAGACATGCACACAGTTAAAGGGACTGACAGACCGTGAGACAATGTAAGGGGGGGGAGCAGAAAAATCATAGCCATACTGAAAAGGCTGGGGGGGGGGGGGGGGGGGGGGGGGGGGGGGGGGAGGGAGCGGCTGGCTTAGGCCCACGGTGGGGTGCAGGGGCAACGCCCTGCTGAAGAAAATTTGTCTTGCCAAGACACTTTTGTGGCCTCTCCTTGAAAACAAAGTTAAAAAAGTAACTTCTATACTGTACAAAAAGACTCCAAATATGACAAAATATGACTTGCAGCTTAAACATCAAACTAGAATTGTTATGCCAGGTACTTAGAATACATCTTAAATTCACTAAAACCATCAAAACAAAATAGGATGCAATGTATAAAATATTACTCACCAGTGATGTTAATAAAAGATAGTGGCCAACTTTCAATCACTTAATCTATAAGTTCAAGAATGAGGATTCCTTTTTTTTGTTTGTTTGCTTGTTTTTGTTTTTTTTGGTTTTTTTTGTGTTTTTTTTTTTTTAAGTCTTACATGGCTTAAATTCAGCAACACCAGGTGTCATACTGTATATTCCGGTTGTCCTACACATGGAAAGCTGTTCCTGGTTTTCAGTATCTTTGACAAGTTTTTGACTGAAGGTGATTCAATCAGGCGCCAGTGACAGAGGCAAGCAGTATTCCGCTAAAAATGCACAAGTCCGAATCTTGGCATCCAGCAGAATATCAACTTTAGACACCGGAGCCATTACTGGAGCAACTGCAGGAAGAGTTGATGTATGTTTCAGCGCATTCCATCTCTCCACATATTTCTTCTCCTGGGAATGCACTTTGATCGACTTTTTTTCCATTGACGTGTATACCAGCTTCCGACTGCACAGTATACACCAAGCAGCGCCCACTTCATTTGTTTTCCGCAGCCGTTTCCGGGGGCGGACATTCAATTCGTCCATCTCATCCATCCATTCGTTTCTCCACTTGTTTTTCTTAGGTCAATGTCGATCTTCTGTGCCTCTCCTTCGTCGTTAATCAGCTACATTTTTGACAAATATAAAAGCACGATGATATGGTCTTCCGTATTGAAAACAAGATGGCGGATTTTAAATACGAGTGGCGCGAAACGCTGAATGGGAACACGGAACACGCACGAGGGGAAAAAAAAAAAAAAAAAAAAAAAAAAAAAAAAGGGGTGGGGGGGGGGGGGGGGGGGGGGGGAATTTGCTATACGGAATTCCGTATCAATACGGAAGAAGGTCTCCCACCCCTGCAATGTTTATGGTCTACTCAGAGACCTGTACAGACATTCACTTTGCTAAAGGGTCTGACCGACGATCTATGTTCATGGTCTACTCAGAGACCCGTAAAGACATGCACGCAGCCAAAGGGTCTGACAGACAGACAATGTTCATGGTCCACTCAGAGATCTGTAAAGACATACACTTAGCTGAAGGGACTGACAGATGATCAGACAGTGTTTAAAGTCCACTGAGAGGCCTGTAACAATGAGGACACAGCTAAAGGGACTGACAGACGATCAGACAGTGTTTAAAGTCCACTGAGAGGCCTGTAACAATGAAGACACGGCTAAAGGGACTGAGAGACGATCCGACGACGTTCAAGGTGCACTGAGCAGCCTGTAAAGACATACACGTTGTTTAAAGGGACACAGACAAGCCATCAGTGTTTACAGTCCCCTGATTAGGCTGATAACAACGCAGCTAAAGGGACTGAGAGAGGCCAGACAATCTTCTGGGAGACCTGCAAAAAGTGACCACAGCTAAGGGGACAGGGAACGATCAC
>JADBJO010001357.1:285000-287500 GCA_016801955.1 Conus betulinus | reverse complement strand
GCGGGGCAAAGAAGGAGTGGGGGGTTGGAGAAGGGCAAAGTCACGCACGCTCCGTCTCTCCCTCCTCCAGTGTGACAGAAGGCCTTTTGTCCCAGACAGTCTAGAGACGGGACCAAAACAAATGAAACACCTAGTTGAGCAAGGTTGTGCGCGCATAGCTTATGGACTGCGTGAACATAAATCACTTAACCTGTTGTGGGGAAGTTGTGGGCTGAGTTTTTCTTAGTCAATCTTGACGTGTCTTTTGCCGTGTAAAGGTATGTATATAAGTTAAGCCTATGGAGATAGGGAAATAGGAGGTTTACTTTATTTTATGTATTGAAAACTCAACAATCTTTAGATATGTTTGTTACAGAACACCAACCAAGGTCTACTGTCTTTTTGATGAAGGGATGAGTATTTTATGTTGTGAATATGATGCATTCAGTTGGAATTAGCAATTGGAATGAATGGTTATTTTGTTCCTTCAGACAGTAGTTTCTCTTAGAAGACGCTGAATGAGAAATACTTTGTTGATGGATAATATCACACACCACACACACACACACACACACACACACACACACACACACACACACACACGACGTATGCTTTCTCAAAAATGATATCTGTAATTGTGTGGTGTGACTGATGATGATATTCAGTTAATAAGACAATCATTTATTTTGTAGAAGTGTATGCTTGTGTTTATAAATTGTCATCGACCATAAACTGCAAGTTTATCTGAAATCATTCTGGTTGATATTTCAAGAATGGGGATATAAAGGAAATGGTTCTGCTGCGGCGTAATAAAAGAAATCCTTTGTTGTCAAATGTTATTGATAAGGGCAACAAAGTGGAACTGTTGTTTTGTTTTTTTTTAACCGTTTCTAAAAAGGGTAGTACAATCAAAATCTTTTCTTGGATAGCGTTTTCATGTAAAGGTATGGATGGTGTCTATGTCGTTGTGTTTGCCCATTTAGGATAATAGGTCTCATTTCATGGCCTGTGGTTGGACTTTGGGGAAGAGGGGGGTGGGGGTGGGGGGTTTCAAAAGGACAAAAAAAAAAAGTTTCATGACCATGGACACTGAAAGAGGGAGAATGAACAAAGTAGTGAAGACAGTTCCACTGTGCAGGGCTTCCAGTGCCAGGGACTGGGCACGTGTTCAGCTGGTGGTGCCAGGAAATGGGCACGGACCGACGTCAGCTTACGGGCATTGCTGCCTTTCCAGGGGACTGGAGGACACCTTAAGAATGAGACTGTCAAGGAACGCCCAGGAACAATGAGACTGTCAAGCAACGCCCAGGAACAATGAGACTGTCAAGGAACGCCCAGGAACAATGAGACTGTCTAGGAACGCCCAGGAACGCCCAGCAACAATGAGACTGTCAAGCAACGCCCATGAACAATGAGACTGTCAAGGAACGCCCAGAAACAATGAGACTGTCAAGCAACGCCCAGGAACAATGATACTGTCAAGCAACGCCCAGGAACAATGAGACTGTCAAGCAACGCCCAGCAACAATGAGACTGTCAAGCAACGCCCAGGAACAATGAGACTGTCAAGCAACGCCCAGCAACAATGAGACTGTCAAGCAACGCCCAGCAACATGAGACTGTCAAGCAACGCCCAGGAACAATGAGACTGTCAAGCAACGCCCAGGAACAATGAAACTGTCTAGCAACGCCCAGGAACAATGACTCTGAACAGCTGCTTAGAGTGAAGTGCCAGCAGTAGAACCAAAAAAGAGAACTTCGCCAGTGTGGTGATGTCAAATCTTGTTTCTCCCTCCTCTGTCCTCACCCAGGCCATGACAAAACAAACAAAAAGCAAACAAACCAAACAAACAAACAAAAACCGTTTATTTTCTTTATGTAAATAAAAGGGTGTGGCTTAATTCGTTTTCCAACCTTCGAGTTTCCTTTTCCAGTGTGTGAACACGTCTTTTTTTTTTTTTTTTTTTTATTATTATTATTATTATTGGAGCGACAGAGAGTACAGAAAGCAGGTACACATACAAGCATTCATACATATTCTTCGTTCTGTCCATCTGGTACTTTCTTTACATTCAGCCCCCCCCCCCCCCCCCCCCCCCCCCTTCTCTTTACCCCTTGTTTCTCTCTCTCTCTCTCTCTCTCTCTGGTCTTCGGATTAACCATTCATTCATTCATTCATTCATTCATTTTTCTCTCTCTCTCTCTCCTCTCTCGCACACCGCTCCTCTCCTCTCTCTCTCTCTCTCTCTCGTCTCTCTCTCTCTCTCTCTCTCTCAAAAAAGTTGTTTAGCGTTGGACAGTTTCTCATTCCCTCCAGTCCTCATTGTTGAAATGGCGCTTTGGCGAATTCTGTTGTTGTTTTTTTTTTTTTTTCCGTCTCTTCCATTCTGCCCACTTTCAAAGGCAACAGGGAGTGAGTGAGTGAATGAGTGTGTGTGTGTGTGTGTGTGTGTGTGTATGTGTGTGTGTGTGTGTGTGTTGTGTGTGTGTGTGTGTGTGTGTGTGTGTGGCTGAAATGTTC
>JADBJO010001357.1:277500-280000 GCA_016801955.1 Conus betulinus | reverse complement strand
TGACCCTCCTCAGCAGCTGCACAGGCTACATGCGACAAACCACAGTCACCCTGTGTCGTCTGTTCACTACACCACCCTGTGTCTACATCACCCTGTGTCGTCTGTTCACAACATCACCCCGTGTCGTCTGTTCACTACACCACCCTGTGTCGTCTGTTCACTACACCACCCTGTGTCATCTGTTCACTACATCACCCTGTGTCTACATCACCCTGTGTCGTCTGTTCACTACATCACCCCCTGTGTCGTCTGTTCACTACATCACCCTGTGTCTACATCACCCTGTGTCGTCTGTTCACTACACCACCCTGTGTCGTCTGTTCACTACATCACCCTGTGTCTACATCACCCTGTGTCGTCTGTTCACTACATCACCCCTGTGTCTACATCACCCTGTGTCGTCTGTTCACTACACCACCTTGTGTCTACATCACCCTGTGTCGTCTGTTCACTACACCACCCTGTGTCTACATCACCCTGTGTGTCGTCTGTTCACTACACCCCCCCTGTGTCTACATCACCCTGTGTCGTCTGTTCACTACACCACCCCTGTGTCTACATCACCCTGTGTCGTCTGTTTCACTACACCACCCTGTGTCTACATCACCCTGTGTCGTCTGTTCACTACACCACCCTGTGTCTACATCACCCTGTGTCGTCTGTTCACTACATCACCCTGTGTCGTCTGTTCACTACATCACCGTGTGTCGTCTGTTCACTACACCACCGTCTGTCGTCTGTTCACTGCATCACCATGTGTCGTCTGTTCACTGCATCACCCTGTGTCGTCTGTTCACTGCATCACCCTGTGTCGTCTGTTCACTACATCACCCTGTGTCGTCTGTTCACTACATCACCCTGTGTCTACACATCACCCTGTGTCATCTGTTCTGTTCTCTACATCACCCTGTGTCTACATCACCCTGTGTTTACATCACCCTGTGTCGTCTGTTCACTACATCACCCTGTGTCGTCTGTTCACTACACCACCCTGTGTCTACATCACCCTGTGTCGTCTGTTTCACTACACCACCCTGTGTTTACATCACCCTGTGTCGTCTGTTCACTACATCACCCTGTGTCGTCTGTTCACTACATCACCTGTGTCTACATCACCCTGTGTTTACATCACCCTGTGTCGTCTGTTCACTACATCACCCTGTGTCGTCTGTTCACTACATCACCCTGTGTCTACAACACCCTGTGTTTACATCACCCTGTGTCGTCTGTTCACTACATCACCCTGTGTCGTCTGTTCACTACATCACCCTGTGTCTACATCACCCTGTGTTTTACATCACCCTGTGTCGTCTGTTCACTACATCACCTTGTGTCGTCTGTTCACTACACCACCCTGTGTCTACATCACCCTGGGTTTACATCACCCTGTGTCGTCTGTTCACTACATCACCCTGTGTCGTCTGTTCACTGCATCACCCTGTGTCGTCTGTTCACTACATCATCCTGTGTCGTCTGTTCCTGCATCACCCTGTGTCGTCTGTTCACTGCGTCACCTCTGTCGTCTGTTTCACTGCATCACCCTGTGTCGTCTGTTCACTACATCACCCTGTGTCGTCTGTTCACTGCATCACCCTGTGTCGTCTGTTCACTGCATCACCCTGTGTCGTCTGTTCACTACATCACCCTGTGTCGTCTGTTCACTACATCACCCTGTGTCGTCTGTTCACTACACGTGCGGCACTGCATGTTGCACGGTGTCCAGGACTAGGAAGTGCCGAGACACAAGACTTCCAAGTCCTTCCAGCTTTTGTTTGGTTTTTCCCTCTTTGTACTACCAGTTCTTACAATACAGTGAGTACTGAAGGTACGTCGCCGATTTCTTATCTCAGTGACGAAATACATTACGACGCATGTTTGACGGTGGCTTTTTTTTTTTTTTTTTTAAATTTTAATTATGACGCAAGCTTGATTGTGACGTTTTTTTTTTTTTGTTTTTTTTTTTAACATGCGTATTCAAGACAGATCTAAACTGGGAGTACGTTATATATGCTTTGCATCTTGTTTTCCTCGGTTTGTTTCTCTCTCGAAAGCTTGCACAAGCTATCCATCTATGTTTTTCCATCGACATACTCTTTTGACAAAAACAAACACATGAGACCATCAGGGAGGGACGTGGGCACAGTTCCTGACAATGACATGTATTGACCCGTTCCCACTTCATCCTTCCTTACGCACCGGAGTCCTCACGCATGCCCTAACGGTAAGCAGTAGCAGGCGCACTGTATGTGGCGCAGCCACGCGAGAGGTGATGTTTTCGTGGACCTGACAAAAGCCGAAGTACATTTGAATTGTTGTTAGGTAGGCGGCCTTCTCAGCGGGGTCTGATTGTACACCAGCACGTGAGGCACGTAACAGTTTCTCTCTCTTTTGTCTCTTTGGCACGTTTAAAATGGTCAAACTCTCCCTCGCTCTCTCTCTCTCTCTCTCTCTCTCTCTGTCTCTGTCTCTCTCTCCTCCCATCGACCTCTCCCTAACCACA
>JADBJO010001357.1:265000-275000 GCA_016801955.1 Conus betulinus | reverse complement strand
GAGGCAACCACACGAGCGTGGATTAAACGGCCAGGAGAACTGGAGTCCCTGTTAGGATGAACGACGAGGATGACCATCGCGAACAGAATGCCAGGGAGTTCCGTCGGTCTGTGGCGACATGACAGGGCTGAACTCGACGCTTCCTGTCATCCTTACTCCCGGTCGTCGGGCAGTGCTGGTCAGGGAATAGGAGCCACACTCTCAGACACACCTCCATCAAGGGGATGAAACTTGACCACCAGGTTCCGCTTTTTCTTCTTCTCAGCTCTGGTTAGGAAGAGTCGGCCCTGGGGCCAGAGTCTGTCTGTTTTGCTCGGGTGGGGGTGGGGGTGTGGGTGGGGGGTGGAGGCTAGGGATGGTGATTCCAGGAGCGGGAGGTTCTCCAGACAGCATAATATGGAGACAAAGGGGGCAGAAAGTAGTTGCACACACATACACACGTACGCACACGCACACACACACACACACACACCACACACACACACACTCACACACACACACACACACCCACACACAACACACACACGACGAAATGGCAAATGAACCAGACACGGCTCGTCTTGCTGGGTGGAATGGCTTTTCCCTAGCGATTCCTCTTCTTTTTCTTCTTCTTCTCTTTCAGTCAACAGAATGTCACAGGAACATTATACGTCTGTAACAGGACAGCAAGCATGTAGTGACTGTCTCTGCTCCACCTCTCTCCTTCCACCTCTCCCCTTCCCTCGCTCTCCCCTGCTCCCCCTCCCCCCCCCCCCCACACACACACCACACAAACACACACCACACACACACACACACCACACACACACACACACACACACACACGCACACTCACTCACTCACGCAATCCAATACACATACATACTCAAGCCAACACAATAAACTTCTCTCTTCCTTCCCACCATCTCTCCTTTTATTTCTCTCTCTCGCTCCTCTCTCTCTCTCTCTCTCTCTCGCTCGCTCGCTCGCTCATATACGCGCGCGCGTGTGTATATACAGAGAGAGAGAGAGAGAGAGAGAGAGAGAGAGAGAGAGAGAGAGAATGAGAGAGACAGAGAATGAGAGAGAGAGAGAGAGAGAGAGAGAGAGAGAGAGAGAGAGAGAGACAGCAGACAGAGACCAGACAGACAAAAGACAGATTTCTTTTTCATCACAAAGACAGTCAGTTTTCTCCTCCTCCTTTTTGCGAGACGGAAGTACTTACTTCGCCCTATCGCCCTCATCTCCGACCCCCCCCCCCCCCCCCCCCCCCCCCCCCCCCCCACGAGATCCGACCCCAGCGGGCATACAACAACCGTCTCCGTCACTGAGGACAGGGCCACCACCACACAACACACACACCCCAATCATCCAGCCAGCACCACTTTCACCATCAGCCTGCACTCTACTACGACCCCACCCCCCCCACCCCCCCCCCACCACCACTCCTATCGATTCGGTTTTCTCCATCTCTCCTGACACCCCCCCCCCCCCCCACCACCACCACCACACGAAGTAGCAGTCATCATATCGAGCGGGCGAACGCCTTCAATAATTTACTCTGACTTTTCAATGTATCTCTCTTATTTACAAGACGACCATCCGCAGGGTTCCGCAGTTCCGGACGGGTCCGTTGTTCCCTGTTTCCATGTGAGAGGGGGGTGGGGGTGGGGGTGGGGCGGGTTGGGGGGGGGGGGGGGAGCTAGCACAGGTTTTGAAAGCTGGATTGGATAACGACTGAGACGAGGTGGGGCGCGCTGACTCCATGCTGGGACTGTTGTTCTCTCTTACACAATGACCGACTGCGTCACAGCCTGAGAGCGCATTAATGAAGGGCTAGGGTCACGAAGCAAGCCACAGCAGGCTGCAAGGAGGGAGGGAAGTGAGAGGAGAGAGAGAGAGAGAGAGAGATAGAGAGAGAGAGAAGAGAGAGAGAGAGAGAGAGAGAGAGAGAGAGAGAGAGAGGAGAGGAGGAAAGAAAGTGTGGAGAAGACAGGGAGGAAGGGAGGGGGAGAGAAAGGGTGGATTCTGTGTTGTGTGTGTGTGTGTGTGTGTGTGTGGTGTGTGTGTGTGTGTGTGTGTGGTGTGTGTGTGTAGCAGACAGGCAGCAGACAGAAAGATAGAGAAAGAGAGAAAGAGAGAAGAGAGAGAGAGAGAGAGAGAGAGAGAGAGAGAGAGAGAGGGAACGACCGACCGACAGACAGACGAGAGAGACAGAGACAGAGAGAGAAACAAAGAGAGACTGAGACGAAGAAAGACGGAGAGAGAAAATACACCAAACGACCGAAACGACCAACAGAGACAGACAGACAGACAGACAGACAATCAGATAGACGAACAGACAGACAGACAGACAGAGCCAGTCTAGCAGAACTGTACTGACCACCTACCTACCGTCGATCAATTAACGCCGACTTTAGACTCGTGCCAGAAAAATTGAGTAACCATTTTCACCTGGAGTTGCTCCGGCCAACCGACATGAGAGAGAGAGAGAGAGAGAGGAGAGAGAGAGAGAAGAGAGAGAGAGAGAGAGAGAGAGAGAGAGACAGAGACAGACACACACACACACACACACACACAGACACACACACACACACACACACACACACACACACACACAGAGGTTGGAAAACGTCAGGACGGGTTAGCTGAAGCAAGGGTGGTGAGTTAGTAGAGGTGGGCGGCGAACGGTGGGGGGGGGGGGGGGGTGGGGGGGTTGTTGGCAAACACACTAACGTTCTTGACTTGAAGCGGCAGGTCTGCATTGGTATTCTGACCACTTGCTTTCAAAATAGCACGCACCTGTTAGCGTTCCTTGGGTACGTTTGCGCGTGTGCGTTGTACACATGTACACACTCAAACGTTGTACGTGTGTGTGTGTGTGTGTGTGTGTGTGTGTGTGTGTGTGTGTGTGCGTGTGTGTGTGCGTGTGTGTGTGTGTGCGCGCGCGCGCGCGCGTGTGTGTGTGTGTGTGTGTGTGTGTGTGTGCACACACACACACACACACACACACACACACACACACACACACACACACACACACACACACACACACACACAACAGGCAGGCGCGCGCTCGCATGTGCACATTCATGCATATATGCACACATTCAAGCGGAAGGCAGATCTGGTTGCAAACAGCCTAATCGACCGTGAAGGCACACCCGGTGCGTGTGTATATACAGAGAGAGAGAGAGAGAGAGAGAGAGAGAGAGAGAGAGAGAGAGAGAGAGAGAGAGAGAGAGAGAGAGAGAGAGAGAGAGATGAGAGAGACAGAGAGAGAGAGACACACACGCAGCCAGCCAGCCAGACAGACAGACAGAGAAAAGAGGCAGAAATACAGACAGACTGACAGACAGACAGACAGGCGCGAATTATGCAGTCAATGTTGCATGTGAAACGAAATTCTATATGTTGCTAAATGTGGGGGACACACACACACACACACACACACACGCGCGCGCGTGCGCGCGCGCGCACGCACGCATGCGTTCGCACACACACACACATACATTTACACATGCACACACAGACACACAATACAGCAGTCTGTGACTGTTAGCATTACGACAGGGACACCATTCACACTACAGCAGTCTGTGACTGTCAGCATCACGACAGGGACATCATTCACACTACAGGGACACCATTCACACTACAGGGACATCATTCACACTACAACAGTCTGTGACTGTCAGCATCACGACAGGGATATCATTCACACTACAGGGACACCATTCACACTACAGGGACATCATTCACACTACAGCAGTCTGTGACTGTCAGCATCACGACAGGGACACCATTCACACTACAGCAGTCTGTGACTGTCAGCATCACGACAGGGATATCATTCACACTACAGGGACACCATTCACACTACAGGGACATCATTCACACTACAGCAGTCTGTGACTGTCAGCATCACGACAGGGGGACACCATTCACACTCCAGCAGTCTGTGACTGTCAGCATCACGACAGGGATATCATTCACACTCCAGCGGTCTGTGACTGTCAGCATTACGACAGGGATATCATTCACACTCCAGCAGTCTGTGACTGTCAGCATCACGACAGGGACACCATTCACACTCCAGCAGTCTGTGACTGTCAGCATCACGACAGGGACATCATTCACACTACAGGGACACCATTCACACTACAGCAGTCTGTGACTGTCAGCATCACGACAGGGGGACACCACTCACACTACAGCAGTCTGTGACTGTCAGATTCACGACAGGGGGACACATTCACACTACAGGGACACCATTCACACTACAGCAGTTTGTGACTGTCAGCATCACGACAGGGGGACACCATTCACACTACAGGGACACCATCACACTCCAGCAGTCTGTGACTGTCAGCATCACGACAGGGGGACACCATTCAAACTACAGGTACACCATTCACACTACAGCAGTCTGTGACTGTCAGCATCACGACAGGGATATCATTCACACTACAGCAGTCTGTGACTGTCAGCATCACGACAGGGATATCATTCACACTACAGGGACACCATTCACACTACAGGGACATCATTCACACACTACACAACAGTCTGTGACTGTCAGCATCACGACAGGGATATCATTCACACTACAGGGACACCATTCACATTACAGCAGTCTCATCATGCTACTGGACCGGCACGCCCCCTAGGATCGGCTGACATTACCCTGTCCACTTATTCCAGAGTGGCCCCCACCCCCATCATGCTATCTGCGACTGTATGCAAAGAGCGGGAGGGAGAACGAGACGGAGGCAACAGCGAGGGGGTGAGGGAGGGAGGGGGGGATGAGTGAGCGGGGAATGGAGGAGGGGACAGACTGAGAAGTGGCGACTCAGGAAGAAAGAGGAAAATGTCTTCAAGTTACATAGTTCTTAAGTCACGTGGATTTTTCTTTCATACAGATCATAAGTCACACGTAACTTTTTCTTTTATGGATCATGAGTGGCATAGATTTCTTTTCGTTTTCTCAAGGGTCAATTTCTAGAAAATGTTTTTTTTTTTTTTTTATTCTTTTTACTGAACACAAATGTCTCGCATGAATATACAAACATCGTCCAACAAAGAAAAATGAAAGAAAATTAGAAAGAAAGCCGAAAAGGGGACTGTGTTGGGATGACTTTGAATGGGTAGACCACTGGTTGCGTAGTTCTGTATGAAGGCTACAACCGGCACACAACACCTGCTCTGAAGACAGACCGCAGGCCGTGTTGTACCTGGCTGAGGACTGCAACCAGCACACAATTCCAGACTTTGGGGCTGGATTATTTTGGGCGACGACTACACCCTATCCAATGCAACAGCGCTGAAGGCCCGCTCAGCCTTAGCGATTCTTTACGCCACTTCTGAAAACACTTCATCCATCAACAGACATCACATAGGTTAACGGTCAAAGAACTGTAGTCTCAAAGCTGTGGGGGACAGTGAACTGCAGAGACTCGCCGTGTCTGGAGCACGGCACGATGGAAGGCAGAGCCCATCGCTCTCCTCCCCCTGTGGTTAAACGGTTACAGCGTTTGCCTGTGTGGAGCTGACGGGTCTTGAGTTCGAACCATTTGTGTGACATGGGATTTCTTTTTTTTTTCGGCCTGAAAACTTTCTCTGTCCACCCAGCAGTCGGTGGGTCCTGACGGAACTCAGGGAGGGTCAAAGCGCGGCGAAACACACAGTGGGCAAGATTTAAAACCTTTCTGTAGAAACAGGGCAAGGGAGGGAGGAGGGGGGGGGGGGGGGGGGGGGGGGGGCGATGTGAGACGCACGCGCGCGCACAAACACAAAGAGAGAGAGAGAGAGAGAGAAGAGAGAGAAGAGAGAGAGAGAGAGAGAGAGAGAGAGAGAGAGAGAGAGAGAGAGAAGGACAGAGGGGGATTCCAAACGACAGAAGTGGAAGAACTCACAAAAGGCAAATCTTTGAACAGACAGCTAGCCACTGCTAACCCTGGAAATGTCACGTGCCTAGTTGACAAATAGTTTCCATCGCTGTCAAACTTCTGGAGTCCGCATCTGGGATTCTGACGATTAAGTTGGGCCGTATGGCTTTAGACTGAAAGCTTTTTCAAGTTTTCCCCTGCTTCATAGATGGTTTCAAAAGAACTTGTACAGTCTCTACACATGCACTCGCAGTTGTTCACACTTGTACAACATCTTCACTCAATTATCAATTCTGCGGTATTTTACTCTCTCTCTCTCTCTCTCTCTCTCTCTCTCTCTCTCTCTCTCTCTCTCTCTCTCTCTCTCACACACACACACACACACACACACACACACACACACACACCACACACACACACACACACATACACACACACACGAGCGCGCGCGCGCGCGCACGTACGCACGCACGCACGCACACATACACACACACACAAAAAAAACCACACACACACACACACACACACACACTTACCAAATGTCATACATTTTAGATTTCGGAACCAAACTCAGGGCAGGATTTCCGGACTGACTCTTGAATACTTAAATTCCTGAACACTAAGGGAGGAGGTGGGAGAGAGGAAGCTGCAAGTTTCCAAGTGACGTTTGAATTCAGCGTTCCCACGTACAATTATGTTCACAGGCGGAAGGCCTAGCATAATAAATACGCTAAGACCTTGGGGGTGTCACATCTGTGTAAGGCAGGAAGGATTTAGACGTAGACATCTTTTCTGTGGCATTCTTGGCGAGGCAGTCAGCTGTTCTAGCGCCACCAACACGTGCTCAGGAATCCAGGCAAGAGCAAACATGTTACCATTAGTTTTCAGTGAGTTCTTGCAGAACATCAGAAACTTGCAGGGAAAGGGATTTACAGCCAGCAAATTGCCTCTAGGGTGAACAACCAGTTTCCAAAGGTGAGAGTCTTTTCCTTTTTGACCCGGACATAGTTTCATTGCCAAACCTGGAGCAGTCAGTCCAACAGCACAGACACAACTATTACAGGATATGTGTTTTGAAAATGGCCCGACTGCGAGAAGGAGAGCAGAAGGCAGTAGTAGCAACACCTTCATCAAGCGTAGATCCGTCCGTTATACTTTGTGGTATAATGGTAATTTTGACGATACTGTTGTGCAGCAGCTATAATGGACATAAGCCCGGAATTTTGAGTAACAGAGAAACACATGATTAGATACCATCCGTGTTACACGTTTCTAAAGATTTGTTTTCTTTTGAATCTGTTTATACCCAGTTTGCTTTTCTGCTTTTACTGATAAGAATAATGTTATAGCAAAAAGTTTGTGGGAGGGCGAGATGTGCTAGGGATATCACTGATGCAGATGGAAAATCAGACTGGGCCAGAGACTGAGCATTGGGGAACTCCACATCTCACTGGCATGTGAACGAGGTTAATGCGAAGTTATGAAAGTAATGTTCTCGGTGTGATGAAATAAGACTGGCAGTCTATAGTGACAAACAACACTAAAAAGCAGCTTTTTCGCAAAGGAGACTGTGATCAGCTATGTCAAATGCTTGAGTAAAATCTACAAATGCTGTTCCTGAGAGCTTATAATATCAATATTCAAATGCCACAATTATACGAATGAAGTGACCGCAGTGTGTCAAGAAGGCTACTTCCTGAATGCGCTATTACTAGGATGAAATAAATCATATGCACTAAAATGAAATGGGATAAAATCTGTTTAGATGCTTCTCTAAAGGTTTAGATGGAGTAGATAAAATCAAGGTAAGTCTGTAGACTGAAGGATCGTTTGCACCACCTAACTGAAAATATGGCGGTATCTTTGCATCTTTGAAATACTGTGGGAAGTGACGCTTTTCGATTTAGATCACAAAAAACGTATGTGAGTCACTCAAAGGTAACCACAACAGCCATCTTTTAATTTCGTTATCTATATCAATCAGACTTGAAGAATGAGACTGCTCCAACGAACAAAGTTTCTCACACTTCAGATTCACTCTTTAACTGAAACTGAAGTTTGGACGGTCTATTTAGGCTACGCAAAGATCTGTTAGCAGCAGCATATCATTCCGCTTCATATGGACAATTTTTACAGTGGCATCAAACGCCGCAGAAAAACTATTGTCAAGATCTTCTACCTGTAATTCCGTTGATTAGGGCACAGGCTAAGCGCGGTGTTCTGCCGTTGATCAGGGCACAGGCTAAGCGCGGTGTTCTGCCGTTGATTAGGGCACAGGCTAAGCGCGATGTTCTGCCGTTGATTAGGGCACAGGCTAAGCGCGATGTTCTGCCGTTGATCAGGGCACAGGCTAAGCGCGGTGTTCTGCCGTTGATCAGGGCACAGGCTAAGCGCGGTGTTCTGCCGTTGATCAGGGCACAGGCTAAGTGCGATGTTCTGCCGTTGATTAGGGCACAGGCTAAGCGCGGTGTTCTGCCGTTGATCAGGGCACAGGCTAAGCGCGGTGGTGTTCTGCCGTTGATCAGGGCACAGGCTAAGCGCGGTGTTCTGCCACTGATCAGGGCACAGGCTAAGCGCGGTGTTCTGCCACTGATCAGGGCACAGGCTAAGCGCGCGGTGTTCTGCCACTGATCAGGGCACAGGCTAAGCGCGGTGTTCTGCCGTTGATCAGGGCACAGGCTAAGCGCGGTGTTCTGCCACTGATCAGGGCACAGGCTAAGCGCGGTGTTCTGCTCCAACAGGGCTGCTTCCTTCTGACAGCCCTTCCACAAATTCAGAATTAGTAGCAAGTAAAGAATAAAAGCGTCGTCGTGTCGACAAACGCCAACACTTCAACCAATAAATGAACAGCTGGGGTCCTGGCAGGAAGGCCAACAGTCTCCGAGGCCCAAAGTCCATCAACCTGTCCTTCATAACCTCGCCCACCACGGCGGAAATGATCGGGTGTTCTTGCCACGCAGCACAAAGGCCGGCCGGACATCACCCCCCCTCCAGCCGGAAATGAAGCACATCTCGGACATTCTCACCTCCCGGGTCGGAAATGAAGACGACACACTGGACAGCGTGGAAATGAACGACTCTTGTCCATCCCGCCTCGCTCATCAGATACTGAAACCGTTATATACACCAAGGAAAGTAACACCAGCCCGGAGCTGGTCGCCAGGTGGGAGGGGACGGGGGGGGGGGGGGGGGGGGGGGGGGGGGGGGGGGGGGGGGGGGGGGGAGGGGGGGGGGGGGGACGGGAGGGTTGTGACGTGGCGGACAGGTGTTGTTGATGAGCAGGTGGCAGAGGGTGTTATAATTACACACCTGAAATGGTGAACGTGATGAAGGCTGAGAAAAGAAGCTAGAGGCGGGACAATTTTAAAGTGTGGTGACTACAGTCAAGCATTGAAACAAACTTCCAAAAAAAAAAAAAATTCAACCGTTTCCATTCCACATCCGTTTAGCGCCCAATTTGTGGAAATATGTGATTTGTTTGTTCGTTTTTTCGTTGTCCTGAATGTTGTCTGTCTTGCGTGAAGAAGACCCAAGAGGTTGAAACGCGTCGTGTCTGTCTTCTAATTTGTTTTCTTTTCGTTCGGCGGAAAGGTCATTTTTCTTCTCCAAGTCTGTGGTCCAGAAGGGAACGTCAACAGTCTGTCTCGCGAGATGTTTCTCCATTGTGCCTGGGGAAGACACACCGAAACAGACACTGTGTCATCGGATATGAAAATAAGACCGAATGCCAAGGCAGGAATAATGCGTAATTATCTTCTTTTTTTTTTTTTTAAACCCAGATATATGTAACATCACTTAAAATAAAACAAAACAAAGCAAAACTGCAAATCAGATCAAGGCAGATTCGTGGAAGAGGATTACTTTAACGTGAAGACACTTTTTTTTTTTTTTTTTTTTTGGGGGGGGGGGGGGGGGGGGGGGGGCAGCATTAGCGATTCAAACAAAAAACACTATAACCATCTGAAACAGAATGACGCTGCTCCTGCCTTCTTGATGGGTGCCCAAGAACACAGCTTTAAGCTGTGTGGCAGTGCAGAGATTGAACACACACGACGAAGAAGGAAAAACAGGAAAAGACGGATAATGAGGAAGAAGAAGAAGAAGAAGAAGAAAAGGGAGGGGACGAGAAGAAG
>JADBJO010001357.1:257500-260000 GCA_016801955.1 Conus betulinus | reverse complement strand
GGAAACCAGGGGAAACAAAGAGGTTACAAATGAGAAAAATTAAGATGTACAGGTGAGGAAACCAAAATGTTACAACTGAGGAGACTAAGATGTTACATATGAGTAAACCAAGATGTTACAACTGAGGAGACCAAGACCAAGATTACAACTGAGGAAACCAAGATGTCACAACTGAGGAAACCAAGCAGTTACAAGTGAGGAAACCAAGCAGTTACAAGTAAGGAAACCAAGTTGTTACAAGTGAGGAAACCAAGATGTTACGAGTAAGGAAACCCAAGATGTTACAAGTGAGGAAACCAAGATGTTACAAGTGAGAAACCAAGATGTACAAGTGAGGAACCAAGATGTTACGGGTGAGGAAACCAAGATGTTACAAGTGTGAGGAAGCCAAGATGTTACAAGTGAGGAAACCAGATGTTACGGGTGAGGAAAACCAAGATGTTACATGTGAGGAAAACCGGGATGTTACGAGTGAGGAAACCGAGATGTTACGAGTGAGGAAACCAAGATGTTACAAGTGAGAAAAACAAGATGTTACGAGTGAGGAAAACACGATGTTACGAGTGAGGAAACCACGATGTTACAAGTAAGGAAACCACGATGTTACAGGTGAGGAAAGCAAGATGTTACGAGTGAGGAAACCAAGATGTTACAGGTGAGGAAAATCAAGATATTACAACTGAGAAAACCAAGCAGTTACAAGTGAGGAAACCAAGATGTGATGAGTAAGGAACCAAGATGTTACAAGTGAGGAAATCCACAATGTTAAAAGTGAGAAAACCACAATGTTACAAGTGAGGAAAACACGATGTTACGAGTGAGGAAAACCAAGATGTTACGAGTGAAGAAACCAAGATGTTACGAGTAAGGAAACCAAGATGTTACAGCGAGGAACCACAAAGTTATTACAAGAGAAGACACCACGATGTTAAAGTGAGGAAATTAACCAAGATGTTACAGTGTGAGAAAACCAAGATGTTACGAGTGAGGGAAACCAAGATGTTACAAGTGAGGAAACCACGATGCGACAAGTGAGGAAACCGAGATGTTACGAGTGAGGAAACCAAGATGTTATAACTGAGGAACCGAAGATAGTTACAAATGAGGAAACCAAGATGTTACAGTTGAGGAAAGCAAGATGTAACGAGCGAGGAAAGCACGCAGTTACGAGTGAGGAAACCAAGATGTTACGAGTGAGGAAACCAGGATGTTACGAGTAAGGAAACCAAGATGTTACGAGTGAGGAAAGCAAGATGTTACGAGTGAGGAAACCACGATGTTACGAGTGAGGAAAAACACGATGTTACAAGTGTGAGGAAACCTCGAAGTTACAGGTGAGGAAAACCAAGATGTTACGAGTGAGGAAAGCACGATTTTACAAGTGAGGAAAGCAAGATGTTACGAGTGAGGAAACCAAGATGTTACGAGTGAGGAAAAGCACGATGTTACAGGTGTCCCTTGTGTTTCCTTACCCCACCCCCCCTTTTGCGTTTTCTTCTCTTCTTCTTTTTTTTTTCGGTCTTTCCCTTCCTTCAGCCCGCCTCCCTCTTGCATCCAGCCCACACACGCCTGCTTCTGTCCACGCTAGTAGTGGGTCAAGCCACAAAGCACAGTGGTTCCTCCCCCATTCCTTCTTTTCACTTGGGCCTGGTCTCAAGCTTGATCAGCCTTGGATATACTTACTGACCCTGAGGTCTACACTGACTGAACTGGTGGGTATGTCAGTGTTGGATACAAAATGGACCTTGAAGTCTCCACTGAACAGGTGGGGTATGTCAGTGTTGGATACAAAATAGACCCTGAGGTCTACACTGACTGGACCAGTGGGTATGTCAGTGTTGGTTACAAAATGGACCTTGAAGTCTCCACTGAACTGGTGGGTATGTTACTGTTGGATACAAAATGGACCCTGTGGTCTACACTGAACTGGTAGGTATGTCAGTGTTGGATACAAAATGGACCCTGAGGTCTACACTGAAGTGGTGGGTATGTCACTGTTGGATACAAAATGGACCCTGAAGTCTCCCACTGAACTGTCCTATGGGTCGTATCTTCAACCACGGCAAGCTCCAGGCCAAGCAAGCCTTCATCTCACAAGCAAGGACATCCTCCTCCAACAACGGAAATGTGGCTGCCTAGCCTATAAACTGTGAAGTAATCCTAAGACGGCTGTAAGGAAATCTAAGCGAGTCCTGCTAAACTGTCTGAATATTCTAGCAATGCATTAGTAAGCACAACGCCCAGAATCATCAGTTACTACAACTAAACAAGAGTTGCACAACCGCAGACAATCCAAAAGAAGAATGTGAACTTCTGTTCCTTCAATTGATGGGAAAAAAAAAATTCCCGGCCAACAAACGGCAGAACGTCCCCCCCCCCACCCTCCTCTCCCCCCCCCCCCCTCCCCCCCCTTCCCCAGCCCCCTCCCTCCACTCATCTTCCCCTTCTCCAGCCACACGCCACGTGCCGGCCTCAGCGAAGCGGAGAGCGTTGGTTGTGA
>JADBJO010001357.1:240000-252500 GCA_016801955.1 Conus betulinus | reverse complement strand
AACTGACATACAGCATATGTGCTACTGATGTTCGGAAGCATTACATGCGATTGGTTGCCGATACTTATCAATGTATTCGTAACCGTGTGTGTTTGAGAAGCGAGGGATGGGTGGAGGAAGGGAGGGAGAGAGCCGGAGTGGGTGGTGGTACGCATCCGAACTGGACGTGGTGTGAGCGTCTGGTTGTGCGTACTTTCTGAGTGTTGCTGGTTGTAATTGTGCGTATGTTTGTGAACGTGTGTGTGTAAGCATACGTGCACCCGAAAACGCATCTGACATACTCGGCCTCAGACTTACTGCACACGCAGTAGCGGACACCAAACCATGTACCACCCACCCGTACGTACACAAGACAGCGTGGCAACAGTTTGTTTTACAGGTTCTTTCTATATCTACTACGTGTTTGTATCATCATCATCATCATCATCATCATCATCATCATCATCATCATCATCGTCGTCGTCGTCGTCGTCGTCGTTATCGTCGTCGTCGTCGTCGCTATCATCATCATCATCATCATCATCATCATCATCATCATCATCATCATCATCATCATCATCATCACGTCATCATCATCATCAGTGTCATCATCATCATCATCATTATCAACATCATCATCATCGTCATCATCGCCATTATCATCGTCATCACCATCATCATCCTCATTATCAAGAGTTCCCGTCGTTCGTATCATCATCATCGTCATCATCAACGTTGACAAGGTTGACATCAACATCCACGGGGTGAAGAAGCTCATCAGCAACCTGAAACCTGAAAAAAGCACCGGGACCCGATAACATCAGCCCAAGGATCCTGAAGGAGCTGGCAAACGAACTGGCACCAGCTCTTACCATCATCTTCCCAGTCTTCAGTCAATACTGGCACCCTACCAGCTGATTGGAAAACTGCCATGTTACGCCAGTGTTCAAGAAAGGAGAGCAGTATAACCCGCAAACTACAGACCAGTCTCTCTGATGAGTGTATGCTGTAAAGTGTTGGAGCAAACCTTGACCAGCACCATCATGAACCCATCTCGAACATCACGGCATCCTCTGTAACCAACAGCATGGCTTCCGCATGAGAAGATCTTGCGAGACCCAACTCCTTGATTTCACCAACGAGCTGTTTGAGAACATGGAGAGCGGGAAGCAGACCGACATCTTGGTGTTGGGACTTTGCCAAGGCCTTCGATAAGGTCAACCATAGCCTCCTGACTCACAAGCTCGACCACTACGGTGTTCGAGAAGAGATCAACACCTGGGTAGCCGACTTCCTGAGAGACAGAAAGCAGGCGGTGGTCATCAGCGGAGAGCGTTCTGACTTCGTACCAGTCAGGTCCGGAGTCCCACAAGGCTCAGTTTTGGGGCCTTGTCTGTTCTTGATCTTTATTATAAATGATCTCCCCGATGCCCTGACTGCGAGGTCACGCCTGTTTGCGGATGACACGGCGGTTTACAACATGGTCACTTCTTCTCCAACAGCCCAGGCCCATCAACAACAAGACCTCAACCAGCTTGCTGCGTGGGAGAAGAGATGGGACATGGCCTTTCATCCTGGAAAGTGCACCACTCTGCCTGTGACCCGCAGTAGGAATCCCCTCCGCTTTGATTACTGTCTGCACGGCCATATCCTGGAGACCGTCACCAGCGCCAAGTATCTAGGCGTCACCATCTGCAGCGACCTCAGCTGGGACATGCACATCAACCACCTGCACAACAAAGCCATCAAGACCCTAGGCTTTCTGCATCGTAACATCAAAGTTAGCTCCAGGAAGATCAAGGAAATGGCCTACAAGTCCTGGAGTACGCCAGCAGCATCTGGGATCCACACACAGAGCAGAACATCAGTAAGCTCGAAGAAGTGCAGCGCAGGGCAGCCCGTTTCGTGATGAGGCGCTACCACAACACCTCCAGCCCCACCACCATGCTTGAAGAACTGAAGTGCCCCAGCCTCCAGGACAGACGACGTACAGCACGCCTATCCATGCTGTACAAGATACATAACGATCTGGTCAGCACAGAAGGCATCAAAGCTAGCCTGCGCCCTGCACCTCCGCGCCGACGCCGCGGTCACGATCAGCAGTTCGCCATTCCGCAGTGCAGAACGCAGTACAGACAGCAGGCGTTCCTTCCTCGTACCATTAAGGACTGTAACAAGCTGCCCCAGGACATTGTAGAGGCCAAGACCATCGACACTTTTGTGTCAAGGGCCTCCAATTTCCATTAAAAGCCATGCTCAGGTGTGTTCTCTTCTCTCTCTCTCTCTCTCTCTCTCTCTCTCTCTCTCTCTCTCTCTCGGACCCCTTGCTCGGACCCCTGACAGAAGAATCATCAAGTTAATTGTGGTCGCTGTGAAGGAAGAAGAAGAAGAACGGTCATCATCATCCTCATTATTAACAGTACCCCCCCACCACCCAGCCCAACCCTCTTCCCCCCCCCCCCCCCCCCCCCCCCCCCCCCCCCCCCCCCCCCCCCCATCCATCTAGCGCCCAGTGGGGGTCAGCGACCCTGTGGAAAGACAGTGACTGATAGGACTGACCGAGTCGCTTGCCGGCTCGATGGGCACGCACACACCTTCCTCCCACCCCCACCCCCCTTCTCTCCCCTCTCTACTCTGACCCTGCACCCCCCCCCCCCCCCTCTCCCCGAGGGCCCATTACTCACCCCCCCCCCCCCCCCTCACTCAGTGATAATCCACCGCGACAGGTCCAGACAGTGGCGCCCAGAGAGAAGAACGTGATGATTAACCGCTTCCTCACTTGAGCAGACACGACACGGAGAGTGAACGAAAGGGAGAGAACAGAACAGAAAAAGAAGAAAAAGGAAAGAAGAGGAAAGGAAAGAAGGAGCGCGAGGAATGAAAGAAACGAAAGGTACAGGCGTGAGAGAGAGAAGAGAGAAAAGAATAAAATATAGCCGTGAGGGGTATGAAAGGAAATCAGCAAGGAACAGTGGGGGACGTGAGTGGTTGGGGGTGGAGTGTGGACCCTTGGAGGTAGGTGTGAAAGAAAGAAGGAAAAGAAAAGAAAAGAAAAGAAGAAAGAAAGAAGGAAGGAAAACAAGAAAGGAAGAAGGAAAAGAAAAGAAAAGAAAGAGAGAAGAAGGAAGGAACGAAGGAATACAAGAAAAGAAAGAAAGAAAAAAAGAAAGAAAGAGAAAAAGAGAACTGGGAAAGAAAGAAGGAAAGAAAGAAAGAAAGAAAGAAAGAAAGGAAAAAAAAATGAAAAGAAAAAAAGGCAGCAACAGAAAAAAAAATCATAGAGGATATAGACAACACGGTCATCCGCTGATTTCACTCCTGTTTTGTGGCTTCTCAGAAGTGTCAAAAGAAACAGTATTAGCACTGCCCCCCCCCCCCCCCCCCCCCCCCCCTTTGCATCTTTAGATATCACCCGGAGGTCGCGTCATTCACTGCCGCCCTCTCCTCTTCCCCTCAAAGCACCCCCATCTTCACCCCACCCCACCACCACCACTACCACCACCACCACCACCGCCACCCTCCCCTCCCAGGTCCTCAACCCTACCGCCCGCTATTCCAAGATTCCATTCTTTATAATGACTGGTCGAAACGGATGAGACAGCAAAAAACGAAAAGCGGAGTCGGGGGGTGGGAGTGAGCGTGGGGTGGAAAAACTTTCCTGCCCCCCTCTCGGGGGGGAAGGAAAAAAATTCTTTCTTCTCTCCTCTCTCCTCTCTCCCAAAAAAAGAAGAAAAAAAAAAAAAAAAGAAGGCGGGAAGTGGGAGAGGGGTGAAAACCTCCCCTGCTCACTCTAGCTCCTCCTCCCTCTGCTTCATCCCCCCCTTCCACTTCAGTCACCCTCTCTCCTGGGGGGGGCTTTCGGAGGGCTCGGGCACGCTCCGGGGGAGGGGGGGGTGGAAAAAATGAAAAGAAAAAAGTTTAGATTTGATTGTGTAGAAAACCAGATTTTGTCCGGATACTAACAACACACTCATACGTTGATTCAGGCCTGTTTTGTGGTGTTTTCAGAAGGGTCAACAAGACACAGTCCAGCACAGCCCCCCCCACCCACCCCCTTTGATCTAGATGGAGGTGAGTCATAAGCAAACTATCCTCTTCCCTCAAGCCCCATCTTCACCCCCATAAAACACCTTCCACCTACCAAATTCCACCATGGCCACTCTCCTCGAAGTCCTCTACCCTCTTCTGTGATTACAAGATTCACTTCTCTCCCCCTGGTCTTTTTCGGATGAGACAGCAACAAAACGAAAAGCTTTCGTCGCATTGGGCAGTTATGAGCGTCTTTCTCCATGCCCATTTGAGGAAGGGACTGACAGGTAGTGGTCCTCCATGTGGCCTCAGGGGGAAGGTGGACACACACACAAGGAGGGAAGGGGGGCGGGGCGGGGCCACACAGGCGTTCCACCGGGCTCTCTCAATTCCTCTCTCTCTCTCCCGCCCCATCACGGGGGGGGGGGCTCACTCGTCTCTCCTTGGGGGGGGGGGAAGGGGGGGTGACCTTCTCCTCACCAATCTGGGAATGGAAGTTATCAAGAACTTTCATCCCCCCTCTTCTCCCTCCTTGAATTTTTCATTTTCTCTCTCTATCTGTCGTCTCTCTCTCTCTCCTCATCTCGGCTCTCTATCTCCTCTCTCTTTTAATTTGATGTTCTCCCAGTTTGTCCTTTCTAAAAATATCACTTTACGTTTTGGGTGGGGAGTGGGGGTGGGGATTCAGAGGGGGGGGGGGGGCTCAATAACCCAGCGACTAGATTTCTTTTTCTACAACTCCATATTTGAAGGGACTGGCGTAGACAATACCAAGATAGAGCCAGTCCCTTTCTTATCCACTCTCAAACTCTCCGTCTTTCAAATCCACTCTCCACGTCACATTTAACCCCCCAAATTAATTTGGATCTACAAGCGGAGCGCTTGATCTCTCTCTCTTCGTTTGATTTCCCCTACTCCCTTTTCCAGCTCCTTCTTCCTTTTTTTCATTTCTTTTTTTTTTCTTTAATCGCAATTGGGAAGTGTTAGTAGGGGATCTTCCCCCTGACAGTTGGAAGGGGGGAAGACTTTCGTGAATCCAGGTGTGCGCATCTCTTCTACTCTCAACCACACACCCACACACCATTCACACACACACACTCTCCTACCCCCTTTTCTCTCACCTCTCGGCTCCTCTCTCTCTCGCTCATCCATCTCCTCATCCCTCCTCCCCTCTCTCCCCTCTCTCCAGATCTCCTCATCTCCTCTCTCTCTCTCTTCGCGCGTTAATCAGAGAACAGAATTTTTACTTCAGTGAATTCTCCTCCCTATCCTCCTCTCCTCTCATCGCTCCGCCCCTCCCCCCCCTCTCGGGTCCCCCCTTGTCTCCCCATTCTCTCACCTCTCGTCTCTCTCCTCCCCCCCTCCTTTCCCCCGCTCCCTTCCTTCTATCTCTCCGATCTCCCTCTCTCGTCTCACTTCATCTCCTCTCCTCATTCGTCCCTCCTCCTCTCCACTCCTTTCTCACTCTCTCCTCATTACTCTCCCTCTCTCTCCCTCTCCCCCCTTCTCTCCTCCCAGTCCTCTCTCCCCTCTCTCCGCTCCATCGTCAACCCCTCTCGCCGCATTCTCCTCCATCTCTTCTCTTCCTCTCGTCATCCTCAATCTGTCTCTCCCTCTCTCCTCCCCGTCTCTCTCTCCCTCCATCCTCACTCCTCCCTCCTCTCTCCATCTCTCTCTCCTCCATCCCCCCTCTCCCTCCCTCCCCTCTCTCCCACGCTGCTCTCTCTCTCTCTCTCCTCCCCTCTCTCTCCCCCCCCAGGCCCTCTCTCTCCTCTCTCTCCCTCTGCCCTCTGTCTCTCTCTCCCACCTCTCCCTCTCTCCCCTCTCACTCTCCTACCCCTCTCCCTCTCTCCACCTCTCTTTGCTGTGTTTTAGGAGAATCCTTTCACTGACTTGCCGAGTCGACAAGTAGTAGCAACATGCTTCTGCTACCCCCCCCCCCCCCCTACCCCTCACCCCAACCCCCTGCGCCTTCCACACACACTCCCCCACGCCTCATCCTCCCATTTTCATGATGTTTGTTTGTTCGTGTGTGTGTGTTTTGAACAAGAAGGATCCCTCATACTGGCAGCGTGGTTCGTGGCGGGCCATTATGACCCCCCTTCAGTACTTGGTCTGTTTCCATGCTGGACAATAGCCAAGCGAATATAATAAGAAAGAGATGTTTCCATGCGAATCGTTCAAAAAATAACTACACAAGAAACCAGAATACCATATGGTCTGTCTTAAAAACTCTCTCTCTCTCTCTCTTCTCTATCTCTCTCTCTCTCTCTCTCTCTCTCTCTCTCACACACACACACACACACACACCACACACACACACACACACACACATGCACACACACACACGCAAACACACTCACACAACATACGCGTGTGCGCACGCGCACAAACACACAAAGACACGCAACAGAACACACAAAAGACACGCAACAGACACACCCGTAAACACACACACACACACACACACACACACACACACGCGCGCGCGCGCGCGCGCGCGCGCGCGCGCACACACACACACACCACACACATACGCGCGCGCGCGCGCGCACACACATACAAGCATACACGCACGCACACACACACACGCACACACACCACACACACACACACACACACACACACACACACACACACACACTACACAGAACACACACACACACACACACACACACACACACACACACACACACACTACACAGAACACATATAGACATACGCGCGCGCGCGTGCACACACACACACACACACACACACACACACACACACACACACACACACACACACACACACACACTACACAGAACACACACACACACACACACACACACACTGGCTGCTGTCCAGGCAGGGAGCTGTGTGTGACAGATGCACGTGCTACCTGGCCTTTGCGGTCATTGGAAGAAAAGGTGCTGGGGGACGCAGACAAATCAGGTGGAAGCGAACCCATAAGAACGACGAAACACGAGAACTAGCCACCTGGCACCGACATTTTCTCGCTTAATACTCAACACTTCAGTAACCTGGCGCTACAGCAGAAAACAAAGGACTCAAAACTGCTTAATACTCAACACTTCAGTAACCTGGCGCTACAGCAAAAACAAAGGACTCAAACTGCTAAATACTCACCACTTCAGTAACCTGGCGCTACAGCAAAAACAAAGGGACTCAAAACTGCTTAATACTCACCACTTCAGTAACCTGGCGCTACAGCAAAAACAACAAAGGACTCAAACTGCTTAATACTCAACACTTCAGTAACCTGGCGCTACAGCAAAAACAAAGGACTCAAACTGCTTAACACTCAACACTTCAGTAACCTGGCGCAACAGTGGCAACAGAGGGGGCTGAAAGTAAGAGGGGCTGGAACAGCTCAGCTGGTACACAGCGCCGGATTGGGGGGTCCCAGTGATCTTGGGGTTGCAAGTTGGGGTCTCCGGGGCGGGGGGCCGTTTCGACACAGCAGAATTTTTCCCACGGAAATTGTCTTGAATGGTGTTTGTCTTGCCTGACGAAGACCAGAGAGGTCGAAACGCGTTGTGTTTTGTCTTGCAATTAGTCTCTTTGGTTCGGAGGAACAGCGCTTTTTTCTTTGAAGTTTGTTTCCATTTCCGCCTTCAGTCGCGTCCCTTTGAAGCCGACTTTTCCCAAGGAGTTCACTTTGGTTCTGATTCCACTTCGAGAAAAGACTTTCGAATGAGACGACCGTTAAAACCGAGGTCCTATGCGTGAAACGCACGCGGGAGATCTTGCGCACACGTCAAAAAATCCCATGTCCAAACTTTCTCGAAAGAGATAGACGGTCAGTCTGGATGGTATGGATGATGCGCACATTCCACTCTTGCATCCTCTGTCAAAAAAAAAAAAAAAAAGAAAGAAAAAAAATCGTGGGATTACGCAGAAGTCTGAGTGACTGATACTCCGAGCTAAGGACATGGGGAAACGAACGATTAGCGCCAGCAGGCAGCTCTTCAGTCGGCTCTCCTCAGAAAGGCAGCCCGTTGTGTAAACGTTGAGCGTGGACTGTAAAAGCGCTTAGAGCTTGGTCTCTAACCGAGGATTGGCGCGATGTAAGTATGATAATAACCAGGCAACGGAGAGGCCAGGCAGACAGATGTAGACTCTGGCTGCGCAGTCCTTCCAATCGAAGCGGTGGTGAACATGTTGACGTGGGCATGTTAAGGTCCTCATTTCCACGCTGATGTCTTCATTTCCATGCTAAGGGTTTTCATCTCCACCGTCAAGGTGTGGAGGACGTAACGAGAACGCAGCACTCAGGCGGTGGTGGAGTGGGGCTGTAATAGCGCCTGGGCAAATCAATCAACACCTGGGCCCTAGGAGCCGATAAGCAAACATAAGCATGGGAAGGCCCGTTACTGCTTTCCCACGTGTGCTGTCTCGGATTTTCTCTTTCTTTCTTTCTTTTCGTACTCCAGTTTCTTATAGAACAGGGAGTCCTTTGCAATGGGAACGAAAAAATGCTGTCTGTCTGTCTGTCTGTCCGTGGTCAAAATGTGTTCCATTCGCTCCAGACAAAGCTTCTGGGCCGATCTTTCTGAAAATTTGTAGGTATGTTCATTATGGGTCACGGACGATGCCTGATGTTCTATTTTACCAGAATAGCCGTTACTAACGGCTATAAATGATAATTTAAAAAATCAAGTCCAATAAGGGAAGTAACCACCGCACTGTCGAGGTTTTTCTTCCAGTAACTGGAAACTGTCTCCCCTCTTTGTCACTGTACTGGGAGTATGTTATATGCTTTGCATCTTGTTATTTCGGCTGTTGTTCTTGTTGGTTATTGTTTGTAGTTTTTGTTTGTTGGTTGGGTTTTTGAAGACCGAATCCTAGCATAATGGGATATCTTTTTTTACAATGTTCAACTTCCTTCCACTAAAACGCCGAATTAGTGTAAAATATGTCAGATTAAATGTTAGAATTCTATCGATCAATACGTACATAACATACAACTTCGCCTTTTAATTTTAATCTTTGATATCAAAAACAAAAAACAAAAAAATCGCTGTCAACATAAAATGTTCATCACGTGCTGTGCTATGAAAACAAACAAACAAACAACATGATAAGCCAGTTCACAGCCTCTGAGTCAAATCTTGCCAACACTCATTGAATAACACAAACCATCTCCTCCAAAAGGCCATTCTCTCTGTGGTTGATCTTTTTTTTTTTTTTTCCTTTTGTTTGAACCAGTTGTCAAAGAGGTCCCGCCGTCATTTGAGATGCTGTCAAATTCTTGGATGTCGTTGTCTGGTCCTTTTCACATGCTGTTCCTCTCCTCATGACTAGTACCTCATGCTCACAACAACAACAACAACAACAACAACAACAACAACAACAACAACAACAAACCAAATGACGCGGTGTCCTTGCCTGCATACACAGGCTGTGGCCAGTGACGAATCCAACATGGCATTCCATCCCGAGATTCGCGGCAAGTCTCAGTGCTCATTGAAAAAACTAACGGAGCTGGCTCCACATAATGCAGACTGGTCAGCATGGCAAGGGCGGCAACTTGCCGACAGCGCGTGACCATTGACAGAACAGGCAAGGTCATGCTGCTTATAGCCCAGCCGACCGCAATGGGCCATATCAGGGCGGTCACCGTGTTCAACTCACAAGTCATTAACCCCCCTCCCTCCCTCCCCTCCCCCCCCCTGCCCCCCACCCCCCAACCAAATACAAACTCCTCATTCACACAACCCTTTAAAACACACTGGACATTTTGTTTTTTAAAAAAATCTTCCGTACAATCTTAGATCAGATGGAAAAAAAAATGTTGATCTCTCTCAGAAATTCAATTATCACATCAGGTGGTTGGTGTGGGGATGGGGGGTGGGGGGGGGAGGGAGGCGGTGGAGGGCATCTTTTAACAAGGTTTTACATAAAGTCTGCTGTAAAATATTTATGTCTCACATCATGGCAAGTCCCAGCACTCTAAAGGAACATGTTTCACTGTGAGGTGGTACATGACACGAAATACGCAGAGTCGCTGGATTGCTTGCTTGCTTGCTTGTGTCTCTTGATACGCTTTGTAGCGGGCTGCAATAAACAAGGGAAGCGGGAAAGTCTGACAAAAGCTTGTTAGCTTGGAGGGTTCCTGTCCTCCGTGTGTGTGTGTGCGTGTGTGTGTGTGTGTGTGTGTGTGTGTGTGTGTGTGTGTGTGTGTGTGTGTGTGTGTGTGTGAGCGTGATGTCGGCCTCTATGCACTGCTAGCATGCCTGTAAGTGGTGTACACTGGTTATGATCCCTCCACCTCCCCCCCATCCCCACCTTCTCCGCCCCCCCCCCCCCCCCTCCGGGATTGGGGGGGGGGGGGGGAGGGGGCGCATTAAGGACGACAGCTGGGGATAACAATGACCCTTTCTCTCCCCCCCACACCCACCCTCCGCCACCGTCTCTTCCTCATCCACACACCTTTCCTCTCACACCCAACCCCTCTCACCCCCCCCCCCCCCACCTCTTTCCCCATCCTCTACTTTTTGTCCCTCTGTATATGTGCATATGCAGCTATATATATCTCCTTCTCTCTCTCTCTCTCTCTCTCTCTCTCTCTCTCTCTCTGCAGCTATGCAGCTATATATCTCCTTTCTCCTTCTCCCTCTCTCTCTCTCTCTCTCTCCTCTCTCTCTCTCTCTCTCTCTCTCTCTCTCTCTCTTTCCACCTCCTCATCCCTTGAAAATATGAGAACAGGTACAGAGATAGAGGGGGAAGAAGAAGTGCGTGCGTGCGTGCGTGCGTGTGGAGTATTTCACTAAAGCATTGCTTACGGAAGCCAGCGCCTGATGTCTACTATATCCTGATGATGTGGGGGGGGGGGGGAGGGGGGGGGGAGGAGGTGGTGGTAGAGGAGTTGGGCTGTCCTGGGAGACCTTTAGTTACACGCATGTCGCTACACAGTATTTCGCGCCAATATAATCAGGCAGTCAAGTATTTCCAGTGTTTCTCCAGTTACACACTTTCCCCATCTTTGTTTTTCCTTCATTCTTACTCTTTCTTTCTTTCTTTGTCGTTGTTGTTGCTGTTGTTATTGTTGTTGTCGCTGTTGTTGTTGTTTGTTGTTGTTGTGCGAAACCGATTTCGAAGCTATTTCGCACATTATCTGATTTCGCAACACGCTCTCGTCTGGCGAAAATGTATTTCTTGCAAAACGACGCGCGTTGCTGGTAGATAGCCGCAACAGGAGCCAAGGAACGGCGCTGCTGATAAAACACAGTCCTACACCTCGCTTGACAATCAAACCGGTGACGAGACCTAGGCAGGCGCGATTCCCATTTTTAATTCAACAAGATAAACACTTTGTTTTGGATCGGTCACTTCCATCGCCAATAACCTTAGCGGCGCAATGCTGAAGATTCAATGAGCCGGCGCCAAAAACCCCAGCAGACGGATTTCACTGACGATGAATTTCAAGCAGTAGTCGAGCAGGCAGCGGCGTTTTTACAACGACTCCGACGTGAGACATTTTTGCCATGGGTATTTTACCGTGTGACATACCTCAGGAAGAAAACGGCTTGAAACACTCATCGAGTCATTACTCTAAACTGCCTGGGCCTCTTTTTGGAACGGGTACTTCCTCTGGCAACGATGTTGTGTCTTTTCCAAACTGAAAACAGGGTGTCCGTTAGTGTGGGGGGTAAGACATCCGTCTAAAAAGGCACGCCTTTGAGACGCCCACACAGTTGCAGTTCAAATCCCGGCAGCGCCAGAAAAAAAAAAAAACTGACAGTAGAAGGGCATCTGGGAGTCATGACCTGGATGCGGCCCGGTCCCCTTAGAGTGTGAGGAGGTCAGGGCCGAAACACTTGTCTGAGGGGGGGGGGGGGGGGGGGTTCCTCTTTGAAGACCTTCTGCTGCCAAGCTCTCCCTAGAGTTTCTTCTTCCTCCTGATAGAAGCTTCTGTCCTAACACTTTGTGCCTGGAGCCAACAGTCATGCAGACAATGGATACATACATGTGGTCTTTCCACCACTGCAGCCCTGTGTAGCCCCCCTGGCGGAGGTCCTGGGCAGTTCCACCGGCCTTCCCATCATCTCTGGTGTCCATGGCGTCTTCTGTGTCCTCCCCTCACGTCACACTGAAGTGTGCGAGATCCCCATCAGTCCATCCTTGCTGCCTGCCCATCGGGGTAGTAGCTAGAACAGGGAACTCTCTCTTCCCCCCCTCTCTCTCTCCATGTTGTGTGTGTGTGTGTGTGTGTGTGTGTGTGTGTGTGTGTGTGTGTGTGTGTGTGTGTGTGTGTGTGTGTGTACGTGCGAGTGTGCATGTGTACGTATGTTCTATGTGTGTGTGTCAGAGAGAAAAAAAAGAGAGAGAGAGAGAGAGAGAGAGAGAGAGAGAGAGTGTGTGTGTGTGTGTGTGTGGTGTGTGTGTGTGTGTGTGGTGTGTGTGTGTGTGTGTGTATGCCTGTGTCATACAGTGCACGCTGAGGTCATCCCTAGCCTTCGTACTTGAATGCTGACACCAGCAGG
>JADBJO010001357.1:220000-232500 GCA_016801955.1 Conus betulinus | reverse complement strand
ATCCAGTGGATACCCTCACACTGCAATATATATGGCAATGGGCAGTCCACAGAGAACACCGTCATCCAGTGGATACCCTCACACTGCAATATACATGGCAATGAGCAGTCCACAGAGAACACCGTCATCCTGTGGATACCCTCTCACACTGCAATATATATGGCAATGAGCAGTCCACAGAGAACACCATCATCCAGTGGATACCCTCACACTGCAATATATATGGCAATGAGCAGTCCACAGAGAGTCATCCTGTGGATACCCTCACACTGCAATATATATGGCAATGAGCAGTCCACAGAGAACACCGTCATCCTGTGGATACCCTCACACTGCAGTATATATGGCAATGAGCAGTCCATTGAGAACACCGTCATCCTGTGGATACCCTCACACTGCAATATATATGGCAATGAGCAGTCCCCAGAGAACACCGTCATCCAGTGGAAACCCTCACACTGCAGTTTATATGGCAATGAGCAGTCCACAGAGAACACCATCATCCAGTGGATACCCTCACACTGCAATATATATGGCAATGAGCAGTCCACAGAGAACACTGTCATCCTGTGCATACCCTCACACTGCAATATATATGGCAATGAGCAGTCCACAGAGAACACCATCATCCAGTGGATACCCTCACGCTGCAGTATATATGGCAATGAGCAGTCCCACAGAGAACACCATCATCCTGTGGATACCCTCACACTGCAATATATATGGCAATCAGGGAAGCCCACCAACTGGCAAAGGAAGGAGGACAGCAGCCCCAACTGGAGCGGGAAGTCTCCTTTGAAGAAATCAAAAGTATTATCAAGGAGAAGCAAAACCGAAGATGGCTTGAGCAGCACCCAGACTTCAACAAGAAGGATGCATAATACCTGCTGCCCAGATCAGACCAAGTGAGCATTGTGAGACTGACGACAGGGCACTCCAGACTCAAACATCACATGTTCACAAAATTCCACCTTAGCGAGTCTTCAAGTTGCCCATGCGGTACAGCCCCAACAACAGTGGAACACTTCCTGTAGGACTGTCGCACACAAAAAAAAAAGACCTGGCCTGCCAACACACCGATGAGGGAAAAGCTTTATGGATGGATCACTGGAGGGCCTCCGCCGTACAGCAGCCTTCATCAGTGCCTCTGGGGTACCTGTCTCAGTGAACGATGAAGAAGACCCACTCACTACTGCCAGCGACAACAGCTGCCACGCAGTATGCAGGCCTCGGTCTGCCAGTATACCCTGTCCTTAAGGGCCTCAGGCCAATAGGACGTAAATCTCACCCATCAAGTCGTCTTGACCGCTACGGTCAGTGGTGGCCGGAACGGCTGTCCAGCTGCTGCTGCTGTGGCTGATGGCTTTAGACATGCGTTCCCAGCACAGAGGACGGGGAACCTGTTGTCCACTGACACTTTGGCTTCATGCCGGGTGGAAAGGGAAGAGTAGGGCGTTGAGAGGGGTGGAGAGGGGGGAGAGGGGGGGGGGGGGGGTCAGGGGATGGGGGAGAGAGAGAGAGAGAGAGGGAGATAGAGAGGGGGGGGGAGAGATAAAGAGAGAGACAGAGACAGACAGAGAGGGAAGAGAGGGGGAAGGGGTACGGGTAGGAGGAACAGGGAAGGTGGGTGGTTTCTGGGGAATGCTTTCTTCTTTCTGTTTTGATTCCGGGGTGTGCTAGCAGGTGTTGACAAAGGTAATGTGGCGTGCTCTTCCTCTCTCTCTTTGTTTCTCTCTCTCTCTCTCGGTCTCTCTCTTTGTCTCCTTTTTTGTCTCTCTCTCTCTCTCTCTCTCTCTCTCTCTCTCTCTCTCTCTCTCTCTCTCTCTCTCTCTTTCTCCGCATGTGTGTGTGTGTGTGTGTGTGTGTGTGTGTGTGTGTGTGTGTGTGTGTGTGTGTGTAAAGCGTGTGTATGTGTGTAAGTGTGTGTATGTGTCTCTCTCTCTACCCCTCCCTCTTGGTGTGTGTGTGCGAGCGCGCGCGTGCGTGCGTGCATGCGTGCGCACGCGCGCGTCTGCGTGAGAGAGAGAGAGAGAGAGAGAGAGAGAGAGAGAGAGAGAGAGAGAGAGAGAGAGAGAGAGAGAGAGAGAAACACAGACAGACAAATCCAAATCCGTCGGTAAATATAACATCTGCTAGCTTTGCAGAATGAAACACAGCGAACATGTAAAGAAGTGGGTCACACGGAAGAAGGGGGGGGGGGGGGGGGGGGGGTCTGAAAGCGGTGGACTGGTAAGAAGAAGAAAGAGGTGGGGGAGGGTACAGGTGGGAGAATAGGGGGAGGGGGGGGGGGGCGTGGGGGTGAAAATTTGGGAGAGGAGGAGGAGGAGGAGGAAGGCAGATTCGACGACAGAAGGGAGCTAATCCCGCAGCAGGCGCCTCACGGAATACAAATGATGTCCCCTGGTAAAGGCCACTAACCCGTATAAAGCGCCTCCCTCTTCGCTCCTCACACGTGGCGGAATACAAATCATGTCTCCCTCCCCCAAGAACAACACCGTCGTCCTCCCATGTAAAACAGCTCTCGCCTCACCAAGGGGGTCCCCAGATGGCTCAGCGGTTACATAACAACACCGCGGGTCGCGCAAGTCACAGGACACCGGGTTTGAATCCCGCTGCTGGAGAGGGGAATGGGGGGGGGGGGGGGGGGGGGGGGGGGGGGGGGGGGGGGGGGGGCAGCATTTAAAAGAAAAAAAAAAAGAAAGAAAAGAAAAGAACAGAAACTGGTCTCTTTCACTTCCTGGTCTTCATGTGTTGTCGTTTAGGTGGTATCGCTGCAGTGAAAGAAAGATCCGCCCCCCCCCCCCCCCCACACACACACACACACACACACACTCTCACACACACACACACACACACACACACACACACACACACACACACACACACACACACTTCCCCAAGACTCCTGGAATCCCCGTCTACCATATCATTTTTAGTGTGTGTGGGTATCAAAGCGGAACTGGCATCTCACTTCACAAGTTTCGTTTGAACAAATGGCGACTTGAAACTCTATGATAATGCAGGCAGGAACTATTCACATCTATACTCTCTGTTCGTACCTTTCTCGTGGTCAGTGGTTGTAAACGCTTCAAACCCTACCATAAAAAAGACCCTAAGCTTAGTCTAAATGTGAGAAAGAGTGTAGTGTGTAGTGTAGTGTAGTGTAGTGTAGTGTAGTGTAGTGTAGTGTGTAGTGTAGTGTGGTGTGGGGTGGTGTGGTGCGGTGTGGTGTGGTGCGGTGTAATGTGGTGTGGTGTGGTGCGGTGTGGTGCGGTGTGTAATGTGCTGTGGTGTAATGTGGTGTGCTGTGGTGTGGTGCGGTGTAATGTGGTGTGGTGTGGTGCTGTGCGGTGTGGTGCGGTGTAATGTGCTGTGGTGTAATGTGGTGTGCTGTGGTGTGGTGCGGTGTAATGTGGTGTGCTGTGGTGTGGTGTAGTATGGTGTGTGTGTGGTATGGTGTTGTGTAATGTGGTGTGGTGTGGTGTGGTGTGTGGTGTAGCGTCGTGCAGCGTAGAATAGCGTGTTGTGCCGTGCCGTGTCGTGTCGTGTCGTGTCGTGTAGAGCAGTGCAGTTCAGTGCAATGTAGTGCCGTGTCGTATAATGTACTGTAATGTCGTGTCGTTTTGAGTCGTGTAGTGTAGTGTGATGTCATGTCGTATTGTGTCGTGTCGTGTCGTGTCATGTACTGTAATGTCGTGTCGTGTAATATCGTGTCATGTCGTGTCGTGTAATGTACTGTAATGTCGTGTCATGTCGTGTCGTGCAATGTACTGTAATGTCATGTCGTGTCGTGTCGTGTAATGTAATGTCGTGTCGTGTAATGTACTGTAATGTCGTGTCGTGTAATGTACTGTAATGTCGTGTCGTGCAATGTACTTTAATGTCGTGTCGTGTCGTGTCCTGTAATGTAATGTCGTGTCGTGTAATGTACTGTAATGTGTCGTGTCCTGTAATGTAATGTCGTGTCGTATAATGTACTGTAATGTCGTGTCGTGTAATGAACTGCAATGTCGTGTCGTGTAATGTCGTGTCATGTCGTGTCGTGTGATGCACTGTAATGTCGTGTCGTGTAATGTACTGTAATGTCGTGACGTGTAATGTCGTGTTATGTCGTGTTGTGTAATGTACTGTAATGTCATGTCGTGTAATGTACTGAAATGTCGTGTCGTGTAATGTACTGTAATGTCGTGTCATGTCGTGTCGTGTTATGTACTGTTATGTCGTGTCGTGTTTTGTACTGTAATGTCGTGTCGTGTAATGTCGTGTCATGTCGTATCGTGTAATGTACTGAAATGTGTCGTGTAATGTACTGTAATGTCGTGTCGTGTTGTGTCGTGTACTGTAGAGTAGTGCAATATCGTGTCGTGTCGTGTCGTGCAATGTACTGTAATGTCGTGTCGTATTGTGTCGTATAATGTACTGTAATGTCGTGTCGTGTTGTTGTGTCGTGTAATGTAGAGTAGTGTAATGTCGTGTCGTCGTGTCGTGTAATGTACTGTAATGTACTGTAATGTCGTGTCGTGTCGTGTCGTGTCGTGTTGTGTAGTGTAATGTAGTGTAATGTAGTGTAATGTAGTGCAGTGTGGGCGTGATGTGATTGGGTGTGCATAAGTGAACGAGCAAGTGTGTGTGTGTATGTGTGTGTGTGTGTGTGCGTGTGTGTGTGTGTGTGTGTGTGTGTGTGTGTAGGAAAGAAACGAGACGAGAGGCAGAGAGTGAGACAGACAGACAGAGAGAGAGAGAGGGGGGAGAGGGGAGAGAGAGAGGAGAGAGAGAGAGGAGGAGAGAGAGAGAGTGAGGAGGCGAGAGAGAGAGGAGAGAGAGAGAGTGTATGTGTGTGTGTGTGTGTGTGTGTGTGTGTGTGTGTGTGGTGTGTGTCTGTCTGTCTGTCTGTGTGTGTGTGAGCGAGCGAGAGGGAAATGTGAGAGAGACAGACAGACAGACAGACAGACAGATGGGACAGACGGACGAACGGACAGACAGGCAGACAGAGACAGAGAGAGAGACAAACAGACAGACAGACAGACAGACAGGCAGACAAAAAAAGAAAGAGACAGAGACAAGCAGACAGGAGAGAAGAAGTGGTGGAGGCAGACAGACAGACATTGAGGACAGGAGGGGTGCGCGCGCGCACACACACACACACACACACACACACAACACACACACACACACACATACACACACAACACACACATACACACACACACACACACACACACACACACACACACACACACACACACAGAGAGAGAGGAGAGAGAGAGAGAGAGAGAGAGGAGAGAGAGGAGAGAGACGAGAGAGAAGAGAGAGGAGAGCGAGAGAGAGAGAGAGAGACGCAGAGACAAAAAAAAAAACAAGGGACGAAGACGGACTCAGACACAGAAAGAAAAAAGTGACAAAACACCAATTCACTCACTCGGGGACCAAATCACCAACCTCGTCTGTCCAGCGCCAAAAGCACCCCGGGATAAACGCACGCAGCTGGAAGGGGGGGGGGGGGGGGGGGGGGGTGTGGAGAAGGGGGGGTGGGGAGGGGAGAAGACACACACCGTCGACACTCCTCCTCACGTCAAACAACCACGACGACGACGACAACAACAACAACAACAACAACAATAACCACCGTCACCACCACCACATCAACACAACAAACAGTTCTCGTCTCCTCTCCGTCCCCTACACTCTCTCCTGCTTGCCCACACTTCAGTGACCCAGGACAGTCGCCACCGATTTCCTTGGGACTCAGTCGACCAACCCTCCCCTCTCAAAACTCTCTGGCATCAAAACGAAACCAACTTTTTCCTGCAGGGAGTCCTGTCAGGCGTGTGCTGCATGTGCCGATGCCGCTTGCCACAGCTCTTCAGCCTGCACACACACACACACCCACACACACACTCACTCTGCATACGCCGCTTGCACACACACACACGGCAGACTCTGGTGGTGCTCACAGACCAGACAGACAGACAGTCGTCGGGGTCGGGTCGGGTCGGGTCGGGTCGGCAAGCAGGCAAGGCAAGACAGGCACGCGCGCGCGCGCGTGAGAACGCCGCAGCCTTGACTGTCTTGGTGTGTGAGGATGGAAAAAGCTCTCCAACACTGGCCATGCTATGCTCGGTTGGTTGCTTGCTGTGGTGTTTTTGTTTCGTCTGAATTGTCATTTTCTCTCCTTGTCGACATGACGGGGATCGTGTGCGCTAAAGACCACAGGGAGAGAGAGGGAGTGGGGGGGGGGGGGGGGGGGGGGGGGGGGGGGGGGGGGGGGGCAGACAGACACAGACAGAGACAGAGAGAGAGAGAGAGAGGGGGGGCAGACAGACAGACAGGGACAGAGACAGACAGAGACAGAGAACGACTCAGAGAGGGGGAAGGGGGAGGGAGGCAGAGAAGGAGGGACAGACAGAGACACAGAGAGAGATATGGCATATCGTGTGCGTAAATGACCAGAGAGAGAGAGACCGGGGGGGGGGGGGGGGGGGGGGGGGGGAGAGAGAAAAAGAGAGACAGGGGTTGAAAGGAGGAGGAGGGAGGATAAGAAGAAGAAGGAGGAGGAGGAGAAGGAGAAGGAGGAGGAGGAGAAAACAAATAACAACAAACCAACCAACCAACCACCAACCAAACAAACAAAAACAAACAGACAAACAAAACAAACAAACAAAAGTGAAGACACCAAACACAAATCCTATTCACTGCCTTCGTTAAAGAAAAAGAAGAAAGAAAGAAAGAAAGAAAGAAAGAAAAAAGAAAGAAAGAAAGAAAGAACAACAACAACAACAACAAGACGAGGTAAGGTAAGATAATGTTGCTTATAGCCCAACCAACCGCAAAGGGCCATATCAGGGCTGTCACGACGACGACGACGACGACGACGACGACGAAGAAGAAGAAGAAGAAGAAAGAAGAAGAAGAAGAAGAAGAAAGAAGAAGAAGAAAGAAGAAGAAAAAGAAAAGAAAACACAACCAAAAAAAAAAAAAAAAAAAAAAAAAAAAAAAAGCAAAGACAACAAACACCCTCTTCATATCTTTCGTAGCCTCCAGGGCATTGACCAGCCAGCAAAAACAAACAAAAAAAGAAAGACAATAACAATGATCAACGCTTTTAATAAAACAATAACCCCACCAGCCGCACGCGCACCGACGACACCAGGTCCCAGTTTCTGCCTCGTGAAGGAGGCGTCGTCACCTGTAAGCGGTTTAGTCCGCTACGTCGCGTCCACTTAGCCATGATGCCGTCACGGGCAGAAGAGTTAGCAATGAGTGGGACAGGAACAGCACAAAACATTCAATGGATGTTGAAAGACTGTGGGTGATTGTGGCCGTCATTTCTGGCCAATGAACCACACGCCGCTCAGCACGACGCTTTAGTCATTAATCAACGCGTGCAGACGGTAAGTGGGGTACCACACCACCAATTGGTGCTTCCCATGATCGTGAATAACGATGTGAGTATATACAGACATCGACCATTAGATAGCTCCCAGAATTGGTATTGTCTTTCGTTTGAACTTCCAACCACCACCCACCACCACCACCACCCCACCCCACCACCAACCCCTTCTTTTGTTTGTGTGTGTTGCTTTCACATGCCCCACAGAGATACATACGTGCTCTGGCGTTCCAAGCAGACCGTTCATCACCAATGGAACGGGACAATCTGGAGAAAAACCCTGTGTCTGAAAATAGGGTAAGGGCTTCAAACTTATTTTCTTTCCCTTGTCTGAAGGTGAAGAAGCTGCTGATCAGCGCAGACCGGGGAGGTGAATGGGGGCGGGGGGAAGGGGGGGGGGAGGGGGAAGGGACGTGACCATTCTCTCCCTGCATGCTCAACCGACTTTTACGCTTTTCCTCCCATGCTGTTTATAATTTATTGTAAGGCGTCCTGTTCGTTGCTTCTTCGAGCATAAACATTCACGTCTTCTTCGGGTTGTCATTCTGTATGGGGCCATCAACACTTGTCATGGTCATACTATGATAATAATGGACAACAAACATGTACCATCGCCAGAGCCCCCCCCCCCCCCCCCCCCCCCCCCCCCCCCTCTCTCCACCCCCTCTCTCTCTGTCTGTCTGAAGGCTGCAATTCTACATTGGCAATAAAAATATATCACCGTTATTCTATACGGACAATAAACATTGTTTTCATCGCTATTTTTCATTTCCCCCCCCCCCCCCCCCCCCCCCCCCCCCCCCCTTTCTCACACCCCATATCTCCGTCGTCCTAGTTACAAAGGAAGACTCCGCAAAAACCACCTCTCCATTCCATGTGTTGTGCGGACCATCCACTGTCACAGAAAGACCTGTCAAAGCGTAGTGTCACTTCTGTCACGGCGATTCGTCACACACACACACACACACACACACACCCCCCCCCCCCCCCACCCCCCCCAGGGTCGTCGGTTCCAATCCTGGCCCTGGTGCTCGCAGAAGCCGACCCCTGTTTGTGAGCAAACCCAACCGGGCCCCGAGACCACTGCCAGGGCTGGCCACGCCAAGGTTTCACATCGTGGGTAGAAGGTTCAACCCCACTCTGAGCTACAGGCAGTTTTCAAGGGGATTTGCAAGGAACCTTCACGATTTTTTTTTTCCAAAAGGTTTCTAGTAACACATTTCATCGTGAAATACATTGAACAGAAAAGAAAGAAAAAAAAAAGCAAAACAGGTCTGGTTGTTTTTGTTGTTGTTGTTTTGTTTGTTTTGTTTTTTTTTTGTTTGTTTGTTTTTTGTTTTTTGTTTTTTACAGTAATCAGGAACTTTTCTTTGAAACACAAATATATACAACTGCTTTTCTAAAGCTCAACTGTCACTTATCCGTTCATTCAGCAGTGTCTTGGTGCTAGTGATCACCTTTGTTCGACGTATGAACAGTTTAATTTAGTGACCACAGCAGGCCTGGGCAACCCTGTATCTGCCTGGCGACAGGCTGAGGCAGCTTGCAACAGATGCAAGTATTTGTCTTCTTGCTGTCTCCAAGAATTGATGTTTCTTTCCCCTTTGCGTTGACTGAAATAGTGATGGACGTTTGGTAAACTGAACGCACAGCCGTAGTTGTTTGAGCAAAGACATTTTCCGACTCCGGGTTATATTCATGTTTCTGTGTGTTCTGACTCAGAGACTAATGAAATTTATCTGAGGGAAATTTTCGGCCAGCAACTACTGGTCTTCATCTGACACCAGTCAGCCTGGGCTGATGACGACCAGCAGTACCTGGCCGAAATTTTCCCTCAGGTAAATTTCATTAGACTCTGAGTCAGAACACACAGAAACAGCCTTAGTTGTGTTTGTTGATAAAAGAGTTTCTATCAAACTCTTCCTCTATCTGCTTTAGATTACACTCTCTCCTCTTGGTATGACTTTGGTTTTCACGTAACCACGCCCTGAGCCGCTACAGGATGTGTAAACAGCATGGCGACTGACTGCACGCTCAGAAATTCTCTAAGACCCAGATGTGCCTAGACGTTTTCAATCAGTTCGCCTGGGTCCACTGTTTCTCTAGCAGACAACGATTCGACCTCGGTTGCTGATTTCTCAACCAATAATAAAATCGAAGTTCGACACCCACTTACTTCATAAACAACCCAGAAGAAAGACTCGCGCAAGGATATCTTTTCGAGGTAAATAAATAAATAATTTCTCCGGAAAACTTTTTGAAAATGTCACGAGTTTTCAAGGAAACACTTCCAGCTGAGAGTTTCAAGGCCTTTGATCTGGTATGTCAAAGTTCAAGGACTTTCAAGATATTCAGGGAGAGTATGAACCCTGGGTGGTTGTATTGTACACAGCGCTCTGTTCCTGCACTCGTCAGACTTGCCACTGACCTTGACTCTTTCCGCGTCACGCCTAAGACTGGTAAGGCACGTCTTTCTTCTCCTCCTCCACTTCAGCAGGTCCCGCCAGTTCAGCAGCAGTCCCGCCAGTTCAACAGGCCCCGCAGTTTCAGCAGGTCCCGCCAGTTCAACAGGTCCCTCCAGTTCAACAGGTCCTACCTGTTCAACAGGTCCCTCCAGTTCAACAGGTCCCTCCAGTTTAACAGGTCTTACCTGTTCAACAGGTCCAGTTCAACAGGTCCCGCCAGTTCAACAGGTCCCGCTAGTTCAACAGGTCCTGCCCTTCAGTTCAACAGGTCCCTCCAGTTCAACAGGTCCCTCCAGTTCAACAGGTCCCCTGGTCCCTCCAGTTCAACAGGTCCCTCCAGTTCAACAGGTCCCGCCAGTTCTGTCGGTCGTGTGTCATGGTTCGGAACTCTGCCAACGTTTTTCCCCGGTCCATTCTGCAACGTCGTCAGTCCATCGAGGCCCCCCCACCCCCACCCCCCACCCTCATCCCCACCCTACCCCCTCCACTCCCCTCCGATCTTTCCCTTCCGCCCCCCTCCCTCTACAGTTCCCTTCTTGAGGATTGTCTTCGCAAGACGATTGAATCGGGTCACAAGGCCGTATCAGCCAAGCTTTCTTTTCTGAAAACTGACGTCAGTGGATTTTCACAGGGTCCCAAGCGCTGCCTGCTGGTTCCACGCCCTCGGGTCACTGGCGACATGGTCAGTGTGGTTATCACGTGTAATGTCTCGTGGGGGGAAATTCGGACATCCCAGACCCTGTGCTATGACATCTGCACCAGCGTTTGGTAATAATCTGGACACGCACTGGTTCTATCCATCACGCGCCCAGCTCCGGAGAACGGAGCGCGGCGACCTCAAGGACTCGCGCCAAACGACTCGACAGCCTACCGCCCCCGTCCACTGGGACGAAGGAGTTTCGGAGTTGTCGCCAGTTCTGTGCCGTTGGCGCACAGGCCACTCTTTTTACAACACCCGTTCTTATCTTGTAAGGGCGAAGAAGCTCCGGGGTGCATTCCATGTCATATACCACTCAACAGTCAAACACATTCTTTTTTAGAGTGATGGGACTAATGCATGATGTGAGACACAAACACTTTACGGCACAGTCCATGAAAACCTTGCTCAGAGATCTCCCGCCTGATGCCATCTTCCGGTGTGTATGTAGAAGGTGTATTTTAAAGGTTTGTGTGAATTACCTTTTTTTTCATGACCTGTGAGTTGACTTCAGCGCAGTGATAAACCCTCATTTGGTGCTTTGCGGTTGGCTGGGCTATAAGGAACTTTACCTTACCGTCGTCCATGCACGAAGAAAAAAAAAAACTTAACTTAACTTAAAGAGGAGGAAGAGAATGGAGGAGAAGGAAAACACTGAGAAGGAGGAGCAGTAAGAAGGAGAGGACGATAATACAGTCATCCCCTCCGCAAATGGAATGAACGTGAGAACTGCCACGTACACAGAGAGAGGACCAAAAAGAGGAGAAGGAGAAACAGGATGATGGGGAGGTACAGCAAAGAAGTTCTCGCCCATTTCTCTGAGGCAGAGGAAGGAGGAGAGGAGGAAATGAGCAAGAGGAGACAGAGCGGAATGGAAGAGGAGGAGGAGGAGGAGGAGGAGAAAAAAGCGGGAGTATGAGGAAGCGAAAGAGGAGGAGAGCAAGGACAGAACGAGGAGAAAAAAAGAGGATGAGGAGAAAGAGGAGCAGGAGAAGAATAAGGAAAGGAAGTGAATGGGAGATGACAAGAAGAAGGAACAAAGAAGGAAGAAGAAGAGAAGGTGGAGGAGTAGAAAATGGTGAAGGAGAGGAGAAAAGAATGAGATGGCAAAAGGCGAAGGAGGAGAAGGAAGGGGGGGGGGGGGGGGGGGGGGGGGGGGGAGAGAAGATGACGAGAAAGTAGAAGTGAGACGTCTGCAGTAAACGTTTTTCATTTTTATTTCATTTTACTATATTCCTTTATTTGTTTGTTTGTTTGTTTGTTAGTTTATCTATTTCTTTGTGTTTGCTTGTTTGTTTGTTTATCTATTTCTTTGTTCATTTCTTATTCATTCATTTATCTGTCTGTCCTGATGACTTAATTTTACTCATTCATTTATTTATCTGTGTTTATTTATTCATTTATTTCATTTCTTTAATTATTCGTTCATTCATTCATTATCTATTTATCTATTCACTCGAGTCTTTTACTTCTTTCCTGGAAGGTACTTCCCTCATGATTTGTCGGTCGGTGTTGGATCTGTCATTCGTTTCTTGTTGTGTTGGACTCCATCCTACGGAGCCCACCCAGCACAAAACCTCACCCAGCTAAAGACGGGTGCTGGCTTCTGCCAGTCCCTGAACTGAGAACCTCCCGGTCTTGGCACTCACCGACAGTGGTTCGGGGCACGTGGGGGCTGGGTGACACTCACCGACAGTGGTTCGGGGCACGTGGGGGCTGGGTGACACTCACCGACAGTGGGTCGGGGCACGTGGGGGCTGGGTGACACTCACCGACAGTGGGTCGGGGCACGTGGGGGCTGGGTGACATGCAAAAGCAAGAGAGAGAGAGAGAGGGAAGGCAGGTGTATGATGGAGAGGGAGAGAGACAGCTAGGGGATGGAGGAGGGGTCGATGGTAGGAGGATGTGGTGGGAAGGGAATAGCGGGTGAGAATAGGGGTGGAGAAGG
>JADBJO010001357.1:207500-215000 GCA_016801955.1 Conus betulinus | reverse complement strand
AAGCTGAACATACAACAATAACAGCTAGTGTCCCCATCTGGACATTTGAGTCACCAAGCTGAACATACAACAATAACAGCTAGCGTCCCCTCTGGACATTGAGTCACCAAGCTGAACATACAACAATAACAGCTAGTGTCCCATCTGGACATTTGAGTCATCAAGCTGAACATACAACAATAACAGCTAGCGTCCCTCTGGACATTTGAGTCACCAAGCTGAACATACAACAATAACAGCTAGTGTCCCCTCTGGACATTTGAGTCATCAAGCTGAACATACAACAATAACAAAAATCTGGCATGCCAAAGACATGACGAAAAGGGAAGAAAGAAAGGAAGGAAGGATGGAAGGAAGGATGGAAGGAAGGTAGGAAGAAAGAAAGAAAGAAAGACAGAAGGGAAAGAAAGAAAAGAAACCAAACAAACAAACAAACAAACAAACAAACAAGGAAAAGAAAAGAAAGAAGAAAGAGAAAGAAAGGAAAGAAATACACAAGGAGAGAATGAAAGAAAGATGGAAAGAAAGAAAAAAAAAAGGGTCAGAAAAGAAAAAAGGAAAAACAGAAAAAGAAAAAGAGAAAAAAGAAAAAAAAAAAAAAAAAAGAAAGAAAAGAAGAGAAAGAAAGAAAGAAAGCAAGCAACCAAAGGCTTTCGCGAAAAGAGACAACGGGTCACAAAGGCAGAAAACCGGTGGATGCCATCCCCAGTGCCAAGCATCCACCAAAGAAAAAATAAAATAAAATAAACAAAATGCAGCAAAAAAGGTACACCGTTCATCCCACACGTTACCTACAGCGCCGCCTGTCGATCGCCCTGCACGAGAGAAGGAAGAACGACAACCTTGACCCAATCTGCGGCGGAGGAAAGTGGGTCCAGGTCGGATAGAGTAACAAACGAGCGCAGCAGACTGAAAGCGAGAGGGAGAGAGGGGGGTGGGGGGGGGGGGGGGGGGGGGGGGGGGGGGGGGGATGAACGGGGGGGGGGTGGGGGGGGGGGGGGGGGGGTGGGGGGGGGGGGGGGGGGGGGGGGGGGTGGGGGGGGGGGGGGGGGGGGGGGTGGGGGGGGGGGGGGGGGGGGGGGGGGGGGGGGGAGGGGGGGGGGGGGGTTGGGGGGGGGTGGGTGGCAGGCAGACACGGTTGCAAAAACAAGAGGGAGAACGGTGCGCGGAGATAAAACAGCTTAGTGAGTCATAGCGGAAAGGGGGTCTATGTTGCAGAATTAAACCAGAATTGTGCACTTCGTTCGTGCAACAAGCACAATACTTTGGTACATTGTTCTTTACAATATTATAATTGATTTCAGATTTGAAGTCACTTCAAAAACATTTTTTATTTTGAGAAATAAAGTTTAAAAAGATGAGCCAAAAATGCAGACGATTTTCTAGCGCGAGGTGCCCGCAGTGAATATTATTGTACAAAGCAAAATGAATGTAAGCTAAAATTATTTTCTAATGAATAACACATTGGACAATGATATATCGTGTATGAAAATACATATGTTTATCCAAAAAAAGAATTGCTGGCCTTGTTTTGTTTCCTTAATTTTTCATGACTTTGTAGAGACCCACAGCGGAAAAATTCAAAATGGGCCGCTTCCGATCGCGTGTCCGTAATTTGCCAGTGAAAACTTCGTCTTTAGAGGTGAATTATGGATTTACAGCTCTTCAGATAGTCTTGAAATGTCATTCTTCTATCATTCTATTTTTTTTCTGAAAGCATACTAATACTATCCTTTTTCCTCTTACTCTTTAAATTAAGTTGCTTATTGTGTGTGTGTTTAACTGTGTTTTTCCCTACACTTTGGAGAATGTCGATTATATATATGTATATAAATGTCTTTCAGGATGTGTGTGTGGTGTGTGTGTGTGTGTGTGTGTGTGTGTTTGTGTGTGTGTGTGTGTGTGTGTGTGTTGTGTGCTCGCGCGCGCGCGCGCGTGTGTGTACGTGTGCGTGCCTGCGCGAACACACACACGTGTGTGGTGTGTGTGTGTGTGTGTGTGTGTGTGTGTGTGTGTGTGTGTGTGTGTGATGGGGGAAAGGAAGGAAAATCAGTGTCCAATCCCATTTCACCTCGAGGAAAAAGAGAGCAGATAGAGGGAAAAGACAAACAGAAGCAGAGATAGAGAGAAAAAGAGAGAGTGGTAGATGAGTCTTGTATATATATATATATATATATATAGAGAGAGAGAGAGAGAGAGAGAGAGAGGAGAGAGAGAGAGAGAGAGAGAGAGAGAGAGAGAGAGAGAGAGATTGTTTCACATGTGTATGTGTCTGTGAGTATGCATACCTGGATGGTGGAGATGGTGTTTGGGGTATATATATAACGCTCTACATGTGATTTTATAGATATGCTATATATGTACATGGGGTGGTGCATAAGAATAAGGTGGGATGGGGAAATGGGGGAGGGGGTATAGAGAGAAAGAGATGGAGGAGAGATCGTGGGAAAGGAAAAGAGCTGGGATGATTCAAACTAATCCATCAATAATCAATCATTTTCCTTTTTCCCCCCCCAACCAGCATTATCACACACATCACACCAATGCCACCACACATTATCTCACTTATGACAATGATCATCATCCTGTAGTACTGTATATCTCACTTATGATAATGATCATCATCCATCAGTCATTGATCATTTCCTCTCCTTTTCATCCTTCCCCCAAACTGGCATTAACATACTAAGGTCAGTACACTATTCCACTTTTGTAAATGACCATCATCCCACCACTACTGTGAATCACACTCACACCATGGCAATAATCATCATCCATCAATCATTGTTTACCTCCTTCATTCCCCCCAACCGGCATTATTACACCAATGCCACAACATTATCCAACTTATATAGCAATGATCATCATCCTACAGTACTGTTGATCTCGAATGATCCATGATCATCACCCCCATCAGTCATCCACCCCCCCCCCCCCCACCCCCACCCCCTCCCTATCCACCCTCTTCCTGAACCCAGCAGTATTATACTAATGCCACCACATTATTTCACTTATCACAATGACCATCATCCTACAGTATCTCACTTATGACAATGATCATCACCCACCAGTCATTGATATCTTCCTTTATTCCCCCCCAACTGGCACTATTGTACAATGCTACATTATTCCCCACCCTACATGACAATGACCCTCACCCTATAGTATTGCTGATCCCCAACTGTTCACCATCCATCAGTCACTGGAAATACTGTCATCCCCGTGACCACCTTCATACTGCAATATACATATGGCAACGAGGAAGCTGATCATTTGGCAAAGGAAGAACAGCAGCCCCAACTAGAACAGAAGCCCTCCTTTGAAGAAATCAAAAGTATTATCAAGGGAGAACCAAAAGCCAAAAAAGCAGATGGCTTTCTGAGCGGCACCCCAACTTCAACAGGAGGGATGGACACTACTACCGGATGCCCAGATCAGAACTTTGTGAGACTGAGGACAAGGGCACTCCAGACTGAGACATCACATGTTCCAGTATATTCCACAATGGCAAGTCTTCAAATCATCCATTCAGTACAACCCAAAGACCTAGCCTGCCAATACACCGATGAAGGGAAAGCCCTATTGACCACTGGAGGGCCTTCGCCAAACAGCAGCCTTCGCCAATACCTCCAGGGTTCCTACCTAAGTGAACAAGGAAGAAGACCATCCTACCTACTACAGTACTGTTGATCTCTAATGATCCTCACCCCCCCCCCCACTCCTCCCCCGTTCCCCCCCCCTCCTCCCCCATCAGTCATTGATCTCCCCCCCCCCCCCTTCCCCCCCCCCCCCCCCCCCCCCCCCCCCCCCCCCCCCCCCCCCCGTCCCCCCCCCCCCCCCCCCCCCCCCCCCCCCCCCCCCCCCCCCCCCCCCCCCCCCCCCCAGCATATTATACTACTGGCCACCACATCATTTCACCTGTGACAATGATCAGCATCCCCACAGTACCTTTAATCGCAGTTATGATTCCAGTAACAACAATGATTATCATCCTGTAGCACTGTTGTTATCAAATGACCATACACATCAAGGTTCCCATTTTTTTGTCATTTTTAGTAACAAGAATGATTATCATCCTGTAGCACTGTTGTTATCAAATGGCCATCACCCAGTAAGCTTTATTATCATTATTTATATATTTATTTCAAACTAGGTACCGGCAGCCCTTCTTTCAGCGTACGGGAAAGTTCAGCCATATGCTTGTTTTCAACAGGAAGTATCTATGAATAACGCGTTTAGAATCAGATGAAAATTTTGAAGAACAAAGAATACAGTTTCCCTTTGAACTCTGTGTTGTTTATTTTGTGTTTGCAACAGACGGTATGATGATTGTTTTATTCTAAATACACCCATCCGTTCACACGAAAACGAAGCGCGTTACACAACCCCAATGCGCCGCAGGCGGCATTTGGCCGAGCGTTCGAGCTACACTGTGTCGAAAATCAACACATACAATGTGTTCATTCCATTCATTGGCGTTTAAATAGGTCAGAATACAAGATCATGTTTCAAGCTTTATTTCAGTGTATTTTTCTTTTTAGTGCGATGTGTTTTTAAATTTAATTAGAATCGAAGTTTTTATGAGGCTTGTCACAAGTGTTGTCTTACCAATGTCAATGCTCAAAAAACTTGCTAAAAAAAAACATACACATTAACGATGCGCTAGAAAGGCCGTTCTCTCCCGCATTCATTGGTGTATCAAGCTAAGCGATTGTTTGAGTGCTCGAAAAGCGCAAGCCAATCAAAGCGAAGGTATCAAATGCAAACATTCGCTCCATCCTTGTCCAAGATTTCAACCATGGCGGAACGAAGCCGAGATCCGACAATGACCGAGTCGAATGCGCTTATCGTCGTTGAATTGCAAGACGCACTTGGTAAGATAACGCACATAATAATAAATCAGAACTTTAATGAAACGATTCAATTATTTTATTTCGCTTAATACCGTGCCAATGCTTAGTCATTTTGTTCGTAATTCAGCTGGTGTTCGTCGAGATTAAACAGGTCGGAAATGGCCCACGCGTTGCGCCGTTCGAAGCGATCTTATTTTTGTGCAAGACAAACTAATGAAAATAGATATCAGTAATGGGCTTCACTTATGTCGATTCATGTATTTGTGAACTGGTTACTGATTCCATTACACGATTACAGAGAAAAATCGTAGTTAAAAAATCATCTGTTTGAGACAGATATTCAAACCGGAACAACTGGGACTCAGCATTTCACCCCATGTGAAAAGTCTGCCGATAAACTTGCCAGAAATGCCAAAAGCCAAGAACTGTAACAAATGTCCTAGTCCTCCGTAGAATTACCAAGCTAGGAATCAAAAACCTCCTTCAAAGAGAACACAGACACTGACAATGCGCTGCCAGACGGTCTACAAGATATATATAGACTCTACAAACTGAACACAAGAAAAAGGCGCTGTACTGATCATGTAGTCGTCATAGCGGTGTTTCTCATTCTTACCTTTTGAAGGGTAAGGACCCTATATGATGCACACTTTATAACATTATAAACCGGTTTTTAAAGCATTAAACACATTCTTGTCGAATACGACAGACACAAGTATTTTATTGCATATTCCTCGTAGACATTCCATGTACACATTGCTCTGATATGTTCAACTGGATGTGAACTTTCCTTTTCACTGTCTTTCCTTTTCTTCTTCTTCTTCTTTTTTTTCTTCTTCTTCTTCTTCTTGTTCTCTTCTTCTTGTTCTTCATCATCATCATCATCATCATCATCATCATCATCATCATCATCATCATCATTTTCGTGATTTTTCTTTGATATGGCCTAAGTATGGTTGGTGATGAACGTTGATTTGGGTCGTTGTTTTTCAGTTGCAGGACTGGATGTCAAAGGGTATTGTTGACATTGTAGTGTGTCCACAGTTTGTTTCCAACTTGCTTATAGCTCTTAAGCGGGTCTCCAACGTCCGCTGGGCTGTAAACAACAATGGCTTGATTGAAGAAAACATACTGAACATGCACCATGGTTAAACCGCCCTTCGTCTGGCTTGGAAAGAACCTCACACACAAACAACGTAATATGGCTTACACTGCAATCCAAATTCAGAAAGCCACCCCTTCAAATCGATACCCTGTTGCAGCATGAACGATCATAACACTGATTCTGACGGCGTTACAGACGTTTTTTATTAGTCCGATTTACACATACAAACATGTCCAGGAGGAAACGGAGAGAGCGCTTGGGGAAGCTGATGACGTCACTGATCAGCGTGTAGCAACATGGATATAGGATTCTGTACGTCCGTTTCTTTCCTTCACATTCCTATTTTTTTGTAAAGAAGGGCATCTGGGAGTCATGACCTGGATGCAGCCCCGCCCCCTCCCTTGGAGTATAAGGAGTTCAGAGCCGACACACTTGTCTGAGGTTTTTTTTTTTCTCTGCAGACCTGCTGTCAAGCTCTCCCTTGAGTTTATTCCTACTATTATAGGCCCTTGCTTAGGGAAATCTACCTTTGCAGAGTCGAATGGTGAATGCATTCACCTGTCCTGCGTAACTTTTACTGCTGTGGGCAATGAGAGAGAGAGAGAGAGAGAGAGAGAGAGAGAGAGAGAGAGAGAGAGAGAGAGAGAGAGAGAGAGAGAGAGAGAGCAAGAGATGAATACGGGTGGGGGTGAGGCTACGGTCAGACTCAGATTACAGGGAGGAGAAAAAGTCAAAGGTGCAGAAATAATCAAGGACTGGGGGAAGGGTAGGGGGTGGGAGTGGGGGGAGGGGGAGAACGGGCAGTAACTGCCGGAGGACCAACACATTGAGCTAGAAGAATATGCCACGTGAGCTAGAAGACTATGTTACATGAGGGAAAACTCAGCGAACATAACGTCATCTTAATCATGTATGCCGTCCTTTCCTGTAATTTACATTATGGACATATTGGCAACAGGTTGGCTTCAACATGGCGAGGGCATCGGCTTACTCTTAAAGCACACATGATATACGCTACCCTCTTAGATATCAGCAGGCTTTTTTTTTTTTTTTTTTTTTTTTTTTTTTTTTTAAGCGAGAACACCTTCCAAATCAGAGTAATTTGCTTTAACTAATCAACTGGCGTCCACCACTGGGCTATGGACGACGATGGATGCCCGGTCACAATGACCTTGGGTGGCACGCTAGGCGAAGACACACGGGTGTGTATCATCAGCCTTCTAAGCCAGCGCATGAACACACGTTATGTGCGTCTTCTTCTCCAAGCTTCTGGGGGAATCTATGTCAGCGTGTCGCACACTTTCATCATATACATGCACGAACAAGCGCACGCGCGCGCACAACACACACACACACACACACACACACACACACACACACACACACACACACACACGCACATACACACAAACACATGCACGCACGCACGCACGCACGCATGCACGCACACAACACACACGCACGCACGCACGCATGCACGTACGTGCACAAACCCGCGCGCAGACACACACACACACACACACACACACACACACACACACA
>JADBJO010001357.1:197500-205000 GCA_016801955.1 Conus betulinus | reverse complement strand
AAAACTCTGTACGTAATTGACTGACTCCCTTCATTGTAAAAAAAAAAAAAAAAAAAAAAAAAAACTCTGCGCGTAATTTCCTGAGTCCTTTGCTGTCAAAATACCTCTGTACGTAATTGACTGACTGACTCCTTCGCTGTTAAAAAAAAAAAAAAAAAAAAAAAAAAAAAAAAAAAAAAAAAACTCTGCACGTAATATCCTGATTCCTTCGCTGTCAAAAAATCTGCACGCACTTTACTGGTTACTTTGCTGAAATAAAACTCTGTACATACTTTACTGGTTACTTTACTGAAATAAAACTCTGTAATACTTTACTGGTTACTTTACAGAAATAAAACTCTGTACATACTTTCCTGGTTCCTTTAGTGAACTAAAACGCTGTACTCCTTTACTGTACAACTCTGTACATTTTACTGGTTCCTTTACTGAAATAAAACTCTGTACATACTTTACTGGTTCCTCTACTGTAATAAAACTCTGTACATACTTTACTGGTTCCTTTACTGAAATAAAACTCTGCAAATACTTTACTGATTTCTTTGCCTTAATAAAAACTATGTACATATTTTATTGATTCCATTACTTTGATAAAACTGTACATACTTTACTGATTCCATCCCTGTAATAAAACTCTATTATAAAACTCTGTACATACTTTACTGATTCCATCCCTGTAATAAAACTCTGTACATACTTTACTGATTCCATTCCTGAAATAAAACTCTGTACATACTTTACTGATTCCTTTGCTGTCATAAACCTCCGTACATACTTCACGGATTCCTACACTGTATATAAAACTCTGTACACACTTTACTGACTCATTCGCTTTCATAAAACTCTGTACACACTGTAACGATTCCTTCGCCGTAACAATACTCCGTACATTCTTTACTGATTCCATCACTTTCATAAAACTCTGTACATACTTTACTGATAGCATTATTGCATAAAACTCTGTATATCTTTCAGTGATTATATCGCTTTCATAAAACTCTACATACCTTACCGATTCTTCCGCTTTAATAAAACTCTGTACATACTTTACTGATTTCTTTCCTGTAATAAAAACTCTGTACATATTTTTACTGATTCCTTTGGAGTCATAAAGCTCTGTACTACTTTACTGATTCTTACACTGCATAGAACTCCGTAATACTTTACACTGATTCCTTCACTTTTAATAAAATTCTGCACATACTTTACTGGTTCCACCGCTTTCATAAAAGCTTCGTACATACTTTACTGCTTGCTTCGCTGTATAAAACTCTGTACATACTTCACTAATGTTCTTTGCTGTAATTAAATTCCGTAATGCTTCACTAATGTCCTTTGTGGTGAAAAAACTATGTGCATACTTCACTAATGCCCTTTGTTGTGATAAAACTCTGTGCATACTTCACTAATGTCCTTTGTTGTGATAAAACTCTGTGCATACTTCACTAATGTCCTTCGTTGTGATAAAACTCTGTGCATACTTCACTAATGCCATTTGTTGTGATAAAACTCTGTGCATACTTCACTAATGCCCTTTGTTGTGATAAAACTCTGTGCATACTTCACTAATGTCCCTTTGTTGTGATAAAAACTCTGTGCATACTTCACTAATGCCCTTTGTTGTGATAAAACTCTGTGCATACTTGTGCTACTAATGCCCTTTGTTGTGATAAACTCTGTGCAAAACTCTGTGCATACTTCACTAATAATGCCCTTTTGTTGTGATAAAACTCTGTGCATACTTCACTAATGCCCTTTGTTGTGATAAAAACTCTGTGCATACTTCACTAATGCCCTTTGTTGTGATAAAACTCTGTGCATACTTCACTAATGCCCTTTGTTGTGATAAAACTCTGTGCATACTTCACTACTGTCCTTTGTTGTGATAAAATTCTGTGCATACTTCACTAATGTCCTTTTTGTTGTGATAAAACTCTGTGCATACTTCACTAATGCCATTTGTTGTGATAAAACTCTGTGCATACTTCACTAATGTCCTTTGTTGTGATAAAAACTCTGTGCATACTTCACTACTGTCCTTTGTTGTGATAAAATTCTACGCATACTTCACTAATGTCCTTTGTTGTGATAAAACTCTGTACATATACTTCACTAATGTCCTTTGTTGTGATAAAACTCTGTGCATACTTCACTAATGTCTTTTGTTGTGATAAAATTCTACGCATACTTCACTAATGTCCTTTGTTGTGATGAAACTCTGTAAATTCACTAATGTCCTTTGTTGTGATAAAACTCTGTACATAATTCACCAGTGTCCTTTGTTGTGACAAAAACTCTGTACATGCTTCACTAATGCCCTTGGCTTGATAAAACTCTGTACATAATTCACTAATGCCCTGGCTGTGATGAAACTCTGTATATAATCACTAACGTCCTTGGCTGTGATAATTCTCTTTACATGCATTACTGACGTTCTTGAATAGGATTACAACTCCTTCACGGAGACCAAAAAAATACCACAATAAACCCAAGTGTATTGCTCCCGCCCCCCGCTCCGACCAACCCCACCCCCACCTTCCCCCCCCCCCCCGGCCCCCATCCCTCCCCACCCCTACGCCCCCCCCCCCCCACCTCCTCCCTCTCGCAGCTACTCTTCCATACTCCACGCTCAACCCCCTCCCTTTTCTCCAAATTAGATCTTTATGATGAATTTCTTCGCGTATATCGTGCACGTCAGCAAGCACTTATGCATGCGCACGTGCCTTAATAGGCATAGGCTTTATTCAGTGCGTGACGTCACATACCGCGAGAAGGGGAGGGAGGTAGTGGTGGTGAGTGGGATGAGAGGGGGGAATACAGAGGGGTAGGGGGTAGGGGGGGGGGGGGCGAAGAAAAGCGGGAGAGGTGGCCAACATAATGGGTTGGGACTGATCTTGAAGAACCGCCTTTAGCGCGCCCCATGAGACTCCCGGACTGAGGGAACAAAGAGCGCGACTTTAATTGAAGGAGAACGATCCAATACAGCAGCAGATGAAAGGATGAAGTACCACCAAAGCAAACAAAAAAAAAAAAAAAAAAAAAGGTTGCTTTTGTAACGTTCAGACAAATCACAACACACCCAAACGCACACGCCCACGCACCGCACCACCACCACGCGATGCACTCAATCCCGCACGCACGCACTCACAATCACTTCCCCACACACATACGAAGAGAGAGAGCTAAGAGCAAGAGAGAGAGAGAGAGAGAGGATAGAGAGAGGCAGACAGATAGACCTGACAGACAGACACAGACGAAAGGACACAAGAAAATAGAGGAGATAGAGAGAGGAGAGAGAAGAGAGAGAGAGAGAGATAGAGAGAGGATAGAGAGGCATACATTTATATTTAACATGAGCTAAAATAGCAATGCATTTACATAAACTCTGCACGCACCCACGCACTCACAATACACACACCCACACACACCCACACACACACACACAGCTGCGCACCCGCACGCACACACACCCCCACACACACACACACACAACACACACACACACACACACATACACACACACACACACACCCACACACACACACAAACAACACACCGTGGAAAATACAACACACAACATGAAAACAAACATGAAAAAAAAGATATAAATATAGAAAGATATAAAAAAAAACAAAAAAAAAAACCCCAGCCCGATAAACCATAACGTTAAAAAAACCGTGCCAACAAAGTGGCAAAAGCAAAAAAATGGAACCTGTCCACAAAGATGTGCCCCCCCACTACTTCCTGGAGAATCAGCACCAAAGACAGTCTCTTCAAAAATACGCCCTTCCACCCTCTCCCCTCCCCCCCTCCACTTCCCTTCTTAGAAGGGTTTGAAAGAAGAAAAGTATTTATACGGCAGTAAAAGGAAATTTGAATTATCAAAAAATAAACGAAAATGAAATGAATAAAAAAAAAACACACACAGGAAACACACGCACGCAACGCACGCACGAGACGCACGCACAGACACACACACACACGCACACAACACAACACACACCACGCCTCGCACGCACGCACGCAACGCAACACACACACACACACACACGTAAAGAAAGTGTTGATGAATTACAGCTTGTTTGAATGTACAGATTGGAATGTGTTTTTGAATTCTAGTTTTGGACATTAACGAGCCACCGATGTTATTTCCAGCTACATTTCTTCTGTGGACACATGATTGTACCTATCTAAACTATCAAAAATTTCCCAAAAGCAAACCTTGGTTACAAAATCTCTGCAAATACCTTATAATTGAGAAAAAAGAGAGCTTTGCAAATCAGGCAATAAAAGCGATCGTAAGGTTGTACAAAAGAAAGGTGCAAACGGAGATTGAAGAATCAAAGAGGCTTACAAGAGAAAAGTGTGAGAACATGTTCCAGAATGGAAACTATGCGAGATGCATGGAAAGGAAAAAGGGTTTTCATCATGTTCATGAGATGTTCAAACCAAAATATAGTATTCAAACAAACAGCAAAAGAACATGAAGCAATTTGCAGAAAGCTGAACGATTTTTACTGTAGATTGATGATAAAGATTTTAGTAAGAATTAAAGGAAGTGAAGGAAGAACTCCAAAGCAATGTTAAAACGATGTTTGATGGGATACGATTCCTGTTGTGATTGATGGAAAATGATGTTCAGTTTTTTTTCAAAACGTTTAAGGTGAGAAAGGCAAATGGCCCTGATATATCTGTGGAAAATTGTTGAAGGTGTGTGCTTCTCAGCTCTCCTATGTTTAAGTCGTTTTTGTTTACCTGTTCTCTTAGAGAAGTTATAATTCCTGTTTTAGGTAAAAAAATGCCACTGTATGTCCTGTTCCCAAAAACGCAACCCAAGCTGTTTAAATGAATTACCGACCAGTTGCCCCTCACATCTGTTGTGCAATGAACTGTCTTGAACGAATTGTCCTCGGGTTATGTTTTAAAAAGACTACTACCCAGTACCAAGACCCGTTTCAGTTCGCATACCAACAGAACAGATCAAACAGATGCATGCCACACTCACACTTCTCCATCATTCTTTTTTCACATCGAAAAACCTGCTCCTTTGTACGCATTCTCTTTAACGTTGATTTCAAATCAACACCACAACCACACTCACGCACGCAACGCACGCATGCATCAATGGGGCACAACGCAACAAACACTAACCAGACATGGTGGGTTAACACCTCATTCTTTGGATAAGTTGATTTTCGAGGACACAGAGACAGAGTCTCTTCGAGAGAGAAGTGGAGGAGGAGTCCTCCAGAGTCATGAGAACTGGCGAGACCCGGGTACTGTTTTATCACCAGTTCTTTTTACTCTGTGTACACAAATGATTGTTTCAGGATTCAACTTTGTACATTAAATATTCAGATGACTCAGCACTTGTGGATCTTTCCAACTCGGATTCTGTTTACTTCAAGGAGGTTCAAAGATTTGCTGACTGGTGGATCATAAACGATCTTGATCTGAATGTAACAAAAACGAAAGGAAATGTTGATTGATTTTAGAAAGAATCCAAAAGCTGACCATCCATTTTTTTTCAAAGGTGCTGAAATAGGCAATGTGTTGAATCATACAAATCTTTAGGAACTTTTATATATAATAAACTGAATTTTAAATCCCATGTTGAGTATGTCCACACAAAATGTCACACCAGATTATATTGTCTTCGCAAGCACACGATCACACATGTGACATACTGAACATCACTTCGGACACACATTCACCTTCCGTGGAATCTGTTTCTAACAACAACATGAAGTTAAAACATTCTCATTTATTTTTTGACTGACTGAAGAGCAGAAATTTGCTTGAGACCCAGTGGTGAACGTGGGAGGAAAAATGCCGTGCCAAGAGAGTGCAAGAGCAAATATGGAATGAGCCACAACAGTGCCCACACTTTAAAGCGAAGAAGATTAGCACCTAAAGACCCACGTCTCTTCTTCAAATCAGTCCACCCTTCCCCAGTCCCCCTCCACTCCCTCGATCGAGTTAAATGCAGAAGTGTCAGATTTAAAACAAAGGTTTAATTCCCCTGTAATTGAAAGAAATTAATTAATCAAAAAATTCCTCTAAATCATATGAATAAAAAAAAAACCACAGGAACACACACACACACACACTAAATTACACACACACACACACACACACACACACGCACACAACACACACAAATTGACACAACACGCACACGCACGCAACGCACTTGACCCACACCACACACACACACACACACACACACACACACACACACAACACACACACACACACCAGCACGCACGCACCGCACGCACGCACGCACGCACACACGCACGCACGCACGCACACGCACACGCACACACACACACGTAAAATACAGTTTAGTACGAAAACAATCTTCTTAATACAAAGTTACAGAAGGCTTACACATACATACAACAAAGTACAATAACAGCCACAATAAAACTGGCTAAAAGTTAAAATAAATGATGAAGGAAACAAGAAAACCACATAGAAAAAAAATTTAAGATAAAGATAATTACAACCAAACAACACAAAACTAGTGAATGATTAAGCTGGAGTAAAGAATCAGGAAAAACAGCCAAGAAAAAATAAATAAACAACTTTTAAAAACTACATGAAGTGAAATGAAATACGAAAATACCCCCACCTAAGAACAACAAAAAATTCATAAAGTGATGAACAGAGAAAAACGTACACAGATTTAAGAAAAACTGACCAAAATGGCTAAGGAATTAAAAAAAAAAAAAAAAAAAAAAAAAAAAAAAAAAAAAAAAAAAAAAAAAAAAAAAAAAAAAAAAAAAAAAAAAAAAAAAAAAAAAAAAAAAAAAACAAAAAAAAAAAAAAAAAAAAAAAAAAAAAAAAAAAAAAAACAAAAAAAAAAAAAAAACAAAAAAAAAAAAAAAGAAAAAAAAAAAAGCAAAAAAAACGACAAAACAGTCAATACTTAAACACAAACAAAAACAAACAAAAAAAAAAAAAATAAGGTCTAACAAAAAATACAAAAAAAAAAAAAAAAAAAACAACAGAAAAACGGCCACAAAAAATAGAAGAAAAAATAAATAAAGAGTCTGAACTGAAAACAAAAATATTAGAAGTCCAACAATCAATTTTTTTTTTTTTTTTTTTAAAAGGGCTTTAACACTTTATGTTTAATAAATGAAATAAGAAAAACAGGCCAGCTAAAAAAAAAAAAAAAAAAAAAAAAAAAGAAAAGAAAATGTTTAAAAAAAAAACGTTCTAAAAAGTCAAGTTACACAAAACAACGCACTGGGAAAAAAAAAACAAAAAAAGAAGAAAGAAGCAGTACAACAAAATTAAAGAGCTAAGCAGCAAAAAAAAAAAAAAAAAAAAAAAAAAAAAAAAAAAAAAAAAAAAAAAAAAAAAAAAAAAAAAAAGAATCAGAGAAAAAAAACACATTTTCCATTTCAAAAGAAAAATGGACAGGCGTTCTCGTCGCGATCTGGAAGAAGTTGCATAACCTTGTTACCGGTCATCAGTTAGCATAATGCCTGT
>JADBJO010001357.1:190000-192500 GCA_016801955.1 Conus betulinus | reverse complement strand
CTAACAACTCTGTTTAACATTTCAAAAAGTTGACGGCCCTCCAACTCTCCTTGGCTTTTGTCCACAAGAAAGACCAGTGACGAGAAGCTCTGTCGCCGCCCTACATGCCACAAGCATCGCCACAGGCAGAGCTTTGCGCAGTCAGCCTGTAACAAACCCATTTCTTGCATGCCGCAAGGAAGGGAGCTAATTCAGTACCATTTACTTCTGGACTGCTCTCCCTGGAGACGATCGGCTTACAGTGCCGCAAGAACTCGTCCTCTTTTCACTCCTTCATTCTTTCTTCACCTCTCCTTTCCTTTCTTTCAGCTTTTTCTCTTTTTTTTTTTGCCTCGCTCTTTTTCTTTCCATTTAGGACAGCTTAAAAGAAAGTCGTTGCCAAAACTTCCGAACACCAAATTTACAAACAACATTTTTTTTTTCCCCAGATTATATGAAGCAGTCTGTCATAAAATATACAGGAAAGGAAAGGTGGGCAGCCTTGTCCACCTTCAGACAGGGGTATGGTGGGACAAGTATGGCAATACTTTCATTACGCCTCTGCCGCTCCGTCATATACGCTTCTGGGATACAAGGAAATGGGACACTTTCCTCGTAAACGAGGGATCAACACAGCTTTAAGAGGAAAAAAAAAAAAAGAAGAAAAAAAACTGATGTCCAGACATCATCATAAAGTCGACTGTATTGTGATACTCCTAAACGCACTAATCAACCCTTTCAACAACCGCGGCATGTCATCAAGAGTCACGCTGGTACAAGCTCTCAAGTCCGTCTGATGAACCTAAAGCTGCAAATTCACTGTTCGACGAACTGCAATAAGCCGCAAGAACAAGTCTTGGTTCTTGTTTACTTCCTTTTGTCTCCCCCAACCCTCTCCCATTCCCACTTCCATCACCCCCACCGCTCCCCACTCCTCCACCACCAGAAGCTTTCGCATTCTCAAGAACTTTAGCCAGAATCATGCAGCTTTAGCAGGAACAGTGCCTCATCGCCTTTCTTTCTCCATCACGTACACCCACGCCCATCGATCGGCTCCGCTGCATTGATAAACATTTGATTTTGTAAAACAGATGACAGTGTTCAGAAATGCAATCAATACGTCAGGTCTAAAAAAAACAACAACAAACAAACAAAAACAAATTCCGAGAGATTTACTGATCTTTCAAGTCTGCGAGCAATCGGCGGTTGTGAAATCGACTGGTCTGGCTTTGAAGAAAAGCATTTCCACTAGACTCGTTGACGTGTTAACTCTCCACGTCGGCGGCTGTGACGGAGATTACCGAGGAGGGCCGAGCGCACTATTCGGCTGTCGCTATTCAACATAGTCACGAACACTTCCGCTCTGGTCGGACCAAACCCTGTCTCCCTTTCCAATTGCCTCGCCTTAGAGTTGAACCTGTTCGATTTGTTGCAAACATGGCCTGCGCCGGACCGAGTACTCGCTCACAAGTGCGATCACGTGTGTCGACAGACAGCGCACACGCGTGAAGACTAGTTCAACAGTCGGAGACATTTGAACAGATCCTAACAGACCTTGCTTAGAACGCCCCCCCCCCCCCCCCCCCCACACCGCTCCCCAGTCCATCCCATCCGCCCCCTCTCCTCCCTCCACCTCTCTCCTAGAACCCACACCTCCCGTGACCACTCTCCCTCCCGCCACATCAGGGAAACTACCCCGATCCCCGTTTAAACAGACGTCCTTTTGTGTAGGCTCTCATTTAACGGAAGGCGAACCCCGCCATAAACATTTGTACGAAGGCAGGAGATTGGAGGTGGCATGCTTACAAACACGATGCACGTAATATTAATACAGAGTCCATGCTTACGGAAACGCTAAAAAAATATATGAAAATAGAACAGGGTGAGAAAAGGAGGGGGTGGGGGGGGGGGGAGAGCAGGTTGCTTTGAGAATAAGATAAGATAATGTTGCTTATAGCCCAGCCGACCGCAAAGGGCATATCAGGGCTGTCACCACGTTAAAATCAACTCACAAGTCTTTCATTCACACAATTCTTTAAAATGCATCTTCTAAAAAGCCATCCAAAAGTTTGTTTAAAATCTTTCCACTGTCAAATCTCAGAGAACGAGGAAAAGGCAAAGAATGAAACCGTATGAGATGGCAAACTCGGGATGAAACTGGATGGACAATGGGCCGTGGAGGACAGGTCACCAATGCGATCTACAGAGGTCGACAGCTGAAGGTCTTCAGGGAGGACGCTTCCTTCAGACACGTGTTTCCGCCCTGAACTCCTGACAGTCTGGGGGGGGGGGGGGGGGGGGGGGGGGGGGGGGGGGGGGGGGGGGGGGGGGGGCCAGGCCGCACCTTGCTTATGACGCATGGATGGTCTTCTGCTGTCGTCAGCTTTCTTTCTTCTTCTCTCGCTCCTTCTCTGTCTCTGTCTGTCTGTCTGTCTGTCTGTCTGTCTGTCTGTCTCTCTCTCTCTCTCTCTCTCTCTCTCTCTCTCTCTCTGTCCCCCTCTCTCTCCCTCTCTGCCTCTGT
>JADBJO010001357.1:172500-175000 GCA_016801955.1 Conus betulinus | reverse complement strand
AGACAGCTGGAATAATCTATGCCCACATAGCAAAGAAACTAACACAGAAAACACACTGAAGACACACACTGAATGACCTTAAACGTCCACAGCCGTGGAACCGGCAGAGAGAAACGCAAGACAAATGGGATGATCAGCATTCACATAGCTATGGGACTGACACAGTAAACAGCTGAAGACAAGACAACGAATGATCGCATTTACATAGCTATGGAACTGACACAGTAAACAGCTGAAGACACATGGAATGATCGCATTTACATAGCTATGGAACTGACGTAGACGACATGGTGACATGTATAGTCGAATTTTACTCTGAAAATAATCATAGATAGACTGATACAAGAACACTGCCAACACATGGATGGATCAAAGTATTTTTCTCCCAACACCACCTGAGAACCGACACTGATGGCGTTAAAGAGACAAGTTCTCTACGGGGGGTCAGACAGTCGGACTTTAATTAACACAAACAACCTGATCATGATACAGAGTACATTCAATTGTTATTCTGAACGTAGCCACAGAACTGGCTAGGAGACTGAAGACACGTGGAAGAATGAAAATATTATCTGAACACAACAACCAATGAACTGTCGCAGAAAAACTGAAGTCATGGGATGATCCAATAAGTATTGTGAACATAACCATAGAACTGACTAAAAAGAAAAAAAAAAAAAAAAAAAAAAAAGAAGGGGAAAAAAATAGAAAAGAAAGAAAGAAAGAAAAAAAAAAGAAAGAAAAGACACTTAGAAAATGCTCGAATAGGTACTATGAACATGACCATAGAAATGACAACAAAAAAAAAAAAAAAAAAAAAAAAAAAAAAAGAAAGAAAGAAAACGAAAAAGAAAAAAAAGAGCTGAAGACACATGGAATAATCGAATATTTACTGTGAACATAATCACTGTACTAACACAAAAGACACCGGAAACACATGAAATGATCGAACAGTCACTATGAACAAACCACAGAACTAACACAAAAGACACTGGAGACACACGAAATGATCGAACAGTCACTACGAACATAATCACAGAACTGACACAAAAGACACTGGAGACACATGAAACGATCGAACAGTTACTGTGAACATAAACCACAGACCTGACACAAAAAAGAGACTGGAGACACATGAAATGACCAAAACAGTCACTATGAACATAACCACTGTACTAACACAAAAGACACTGAAGACATGAAATGATCGAACAGTTACTGTGAACATAACCACGGCACTGGCACAAAAAAGGCATTGTGAACACATGTACTGTTCGGCGGTGACCTTTGTCACTGTGATATAACCAAAGAACTGATGGTGAAGACATTTCAGACAGACAGATTAAATTCGATAGCACAATTTGAAAAGAGAGGGGTTAGTTACCGCCAAGGACACAGACAAAAACAAGAGTACAGGACTAGACACACAAAACACTGCAAAACACTGGCCCAGAGGCCACTGAAGGTACCTGAATGGATAAAACTGCTGCACTGTACACAACAAAAGAACTGATACCACAGACGTTGAACATCCTTATACTCCGTGGAGGGTCGTACTGTCACTGAACATACCAACAGAAGGAGCAAACGAGCATAGAAGACACATGGATGGATCGAACTGTTACTCTGAACACAGATATAGAACCGACACATACGACACATGGATAAATCGAACTGTCCCTCTGAACACGGATATAGAACCGACACATACGACACATGGATAAATCGAACTGTCCCCCTGAACACGGATATAGAACCGACACATACGACACATGGATAAATCGAACTGTCCCTCTGAACACAGATACAGAGAACCGACACATACGACACATGGATAAATCGAACTGTCCCTCTGAACACAGACAGAGAACCGACACATACGACACATGGATAAATCGAACTGTCCCTCTGACACAGATATAGAACCGACACATACGACACATGGATAAATCGAACTGTCCCTCCAGACATACCCAAAGAACTGACTCGGAAGACGCCGAGACGGATCAAACTGTCATTCTAAAAACAGCCAAAGCGAAGTGACGGAAGCACGATAACGACAGATCTGTTTTCTTTTTAAACTGAATTTAATTCCTGCACATGAGCTGCTGCTAAGACTCCCAGTTGGAGATGACAGATAGTAGCCGTGATATAACCGACCCAGTAGGGAAAAAAAAAAATCTTTCTCCACAATATTTCTGACAGGCTATGTGATTATTATGCAAAGGGAGAAACGTACAGAAATAGAGAGACAGGTATGGACAGCGTCACAGAGAGAGAGAGAGAGAGAGAGAGAGAGGGAGAGAGAGAGACAGAGACAGAGACAGACAGAGACAGAGACAGACAGACAGACAGACACAGACACACAAACACACACACACACACACACACACACACACACACACACACACACACACACAGAGGCAGACAGACAGACAGACACAGACAGACAGAGACAGACAACCGCACAGATTGACAAAAGAACAGGCACTGAAGAAAC
>JADBJO010001357.1:157500-170000 GCA_016801955.1 Conus betulinus | reverse complement strand
CTGGCACCAGGACGCAGCCTTGCCGGTGCCACATTTAATTTCTCGTGTCATCAACAGGAGCACAGCTCACTATCCTCTGCATTATTTCTCATCACAACGACACAGGCAGTGGAGGAGGGGGGTGGGTGGGGGGTGGGGGGGGAGTGGGGACGGTGGTGTCCGCAGCAGAGTTTCTCATTTCCAATCACAGTGGAGGGGATACAGAGGGATCGACAGACTTTACTACGTTCTTTCACAAGGCTATACACCATTTGGGTCACGCAGAAGGGATCAGAAGGGGTTGGGGAAGAGGGACGGGCGGGGGTGGGGGGGGGGGGGGGGGGGGGTATTAACAATTCGTATTTTGATTGTGGAAACCAAACCCAAAATCACACCTTCCACCATTTACAAACTGCGCTACTAAAGACTTCTTGCAATAACTGTTTAACAAAAACTGTTTTAGAAAGAAAGAAAGAAGGGGGGAAAAAAAAAAAAGAAAGAAAGAAAGAGAAGAAGAAGAAGAAGAAGAAGAAGAAGACGAAGAGAAGAAGAAGAAGAAGAAGAAGAAGAAGAAGAAATAAGCATACTTCACTTCACAATCTTGAGTTTGTCCTAATTTTCTGAAAATGACGCATGAAGAAGAAGAAGAAGAAGAAGAAAGAAAGGAAGAGAAGAAGGAGAGGAGAAGGAGAAGAAGAAGAAGAAGAAGAAGAAGAAGAGAGAAGAAGAAGAAAGAAGAAGAAGAAGAAGAAGAAGAGAAGGAAGAAGAAGAAGAAGAAGAAGAAGAAGAAGAAGAAGAAGAAGAAGAAGAAGAAGGAGAAAAGAAAAATGAGCGTTTTACATTCTAAGAATCTTGAGAAGAAGAATTTTCTGAAAATGAGCGTTTTACAGAAGAAGAAGAAGTTTGTCCGAATTTTCTGAAAAGTGAAGCATGAAGAAGAAGAAGAAGAAGAAGAAGAAGAAGAAGAGAAGAAAAAAAATGAACGTTTTACATTCTAGGATCTGGAGTTTTCCTCATTTTATCCAAAATGACTCACGAGGAGTGCTCTGCATCTATACTATGCTGCCTCGGATACAAACAAAACAAAACAAAGTAACATTTCAAAAACAAAAAAACAAACAAAAGAAAACAAAAAACGAACGAACGAACGCCAACCCAAAACACACTCCACAGGTTTTAAAAAAAAAAAAAAAAAAAAAAAAAAAAAAACCAGTGCACGTGACCACGAGCAACCTTCATGGCGTCTGTGACAGTCTGCTTTGTCTCCCCTGAAAACACAGGACGCCCTCTGTGTATACACTGGATCCACCGGCCGTCATCTCCGATGGATGCAGCTTGTTCTCCATCGTGTGCTGTTTCTGAGGTCTGCTGAAAATGCCGGAGACGATTTTGTGTGTCTGGCTGGGCTGTCAGAGGTCTGATTTCAGAGGGGGTGTGGGGTGTGTGTGGGGGGGGGGGGGGGGGGGGGTTGCTGAGAACACTGGGCTAGGACCGCATCTGGCACTGTGACGTCAAACAACTGACAAAACACGTCCTTAGACTGACTTGTATTCCATTCGTTGTGCTGTAAGATGGCTTCTTTTGTTTTTTCCCCTTCCCTCTCCCCCCTCTCCCCCCGATTCTCCTTCCCCTTCGTCTCTCTCTCTCTCTTTCTCCCTCCCTCCGCCTTCCCCCTCTCTCTCCCTCCCTTCCCTCATCTTTTTATCCCTTTCTTCCCCTTCTCTTTCTGCATCTCCCTCTCTTACCCTCAATCTCCCTCTCTCTCCTCCTCTTCTTCTCTTCTCCCCTCTCTCTCCCCCTCTCTCCCTCTCTCTCCATCTTTCTCCCGCTCTCACCCTCTCTCTCCCTCTCTACCCCCCCAACTCCATCTCTCCCCAACCCCTCTCTGTCTCCCCCCCCCCCCCCCCCCACACACACACACACACAAGGGACACCCCACCACTTTAGAAAAACAAGAGCGCTTGTCGAAAATTTCAATCTTGGTTCAATGAAGCTGTTCTGAGCACCCACTTTCCTCTATCTACATGTGTATGAGTGAGGGAGGGAGAGAGAGAGAGAGAGGGGGGGGGGGGAGTGGAGTGTGGGAGGAGGGAGGCAGTAAGGGAGAGAGAGACTGAGACTGAGACAGAGACAGATAAGGGAAGGAGGAAGACCGACAGAGAGAGAGAGGGGGGGGGGCAGGCAGAGAGAGAGAGAGAGAGAGAGAGAGAGAGAGAGAGAGAGAGAGAGAGAGAGAGAAGACAGACAGACAGACAGACAGACAGACAGACAGAGACAGACAGACACAGACAGACAGACAGGCAGGCAGGCAGACAGACAGACACAGACAGACAGACAGACAGACAGACAGACAGGCAGGCAGGCAGACAGACAGACAGGCAGACAGACAGACAGACAGACAGGCAGACAGACAGACAGACAGACACAGACAGACAGACAGGCAGACAGACAGGCTGGCTGGCAGGTAGACAAGCAGACATACAAAACCAGAGACAGAGACACAGAGAAAAGTGGTGGGGGTCGGGAGAGAGTAGGTGAGGAGGAGGAGGAGGGGGCGGGGAGCGAGAGAGAGAGAGAGAGGAGAGAGAGAGAGAGAGAGAGAGAGATTAAGCTCTAGTCAGTCTGTCCGCCATCCAGCCGACCACGGAAGCGATGTTATAGCTGACAGCACATCAACACCAGAGACCCTGTCGAATCAGCACAACCTAAAATTTAAATTAAAAAAAAAAAAAGTCTTTCTTTTTTTAAACTGAAAGTCTAAAAACACACAAAGAATCTTTTAAAACCAGGATGCGCATGTTCACCATATCCAATGAAAACTTTGTTTTCCTCTTTTCAAAGCTTCAAATCACGTCAGAAGGAACCCTTCCAAAAAAAATCTGTGTGACGAGTTCGCCAGGGCGTGACTTCAAAGTGTGACGTCATGACCATCACAAGCCCCCTCAAAAGCTTCCATCGCATCACCGTGCGCCATGAAGCATCTTCAGCCTTAACGAGGTCGGGAGTATGTCAGGCAGACGTGACCAGAACAAAACCTGCACAAAAACGTTTTTTTTTTTTTTTTTTTTTTCTCCCCGTCCTGTGAGGGATAGGAAGACTTCCTTCAAGAACACACAGATCGGTCTTCTCTACACGGTAGATGTTCGATCTGACTGAGATCAATACACTTGTCTGCAGTTTTCAACGGGAAATGAAAAACCAGCGCAGAACTCCCTTGTCACAACAGATCAGGAACTCTTGGTGAAGAAAACAAACTCCTGAAGGGCCTCTGCGACACAAGTAACTTCAGAAGAAAACTCCATTTGCTTTAACAAAAAAAAAAAAAAAAAAAAAAAAAAAAAAAAAAAGAGGTACACTGCCTGTTCATTCAAGGACGCAAAACAAACACACAAAAAACATGAGGTGCACTGCCTGTTCATTTCAAGGACGCACCCAAAATAATTTTTCTTTTTTAGATCTTAAGAAAAAAAAAAATCGACTAATTTGGCTCATTTCTTGATTTGCTTGCTCGTTTTATAAATGCGCTTACACGCAGCCATGAGCAGTCACAAGTAAATCATTCGCAACGGTACCTCTAAAAAGCCGAAAGTCCAGGCTAATATGTTTTACACGGGTAACAAGTTACAGCTTCTTTGTACTATGCCAACCATGCAGTGGTGAAATGTACACACTGTCCATGGTGCTTATTTTGCCCACTATTGGTAAATTCTTATTAATTTTTCTTCAGGCGCCAAATTAAACGCAGTAGCTGGCACCTCATCCTGGTTCAGTCTTACCCTGCCTGAACGACATCAGCAGGCTTAGCTATCCTGCTAAACTGATGTTTATCTAACCTGTCCTTAACTGATGTTTCACCTATCCTATTACCGACTGATGTTTTATCTAGCTTGTCCTTAACTGATGTTTCACCTATCCTGTTACTGACTGATGTTTTATCTAACCTGTCCTTAACTGATGTTTCACCTATCCTGTTACTGACTGATGTTTTATCTAACCTGTCCTTAACTGATGTTTTACCTATCCTGTTACTGACTGAACTGATGTTTCACCTATCCTGTTACTGACTGATGTTTTATCTAACCTGTCCTTAACTGATGTTTCACCTATCCTGTTACTGACTGATGTTTATCTAACCTGTCCTTAACTGATGTTTTACCTATCCTGTTACTGACTGATGTTTTATCTAACCTGTCCTTAACTGATGTTTCACCTATCCTGTTATTGACTGATGTTTTATCTAACCTGTCCTTAACTGATGTTTCACCTATCTTGTTATTCACTGACCTTTAAGCTACCATACTATCAACTGATGTTTCGGCTACTCTGCTTTTAAACCGATATTTTATGTATCCTGCTGATAATGGATAGTTTACCTTTCGTGCTATTAACTGATGTTTTTAGCTGCGATGCTATCAACTAATGTTTTAGCTATTATGCCATTACCTGATGTTTACCTGCCATGCCATTAAATGTTTGAGCGACCCTGCTATCAACTGGTGTTACAGGCACCATGCCACTAAAACTGATGTTTCACCTGTCATGCTATCAACGAATGTTTCAGTTATCGTACTATTCACTGATGCTACCCACCTGAAGAATATAAACAGCTTTGTCTACCATGCTACCAACTGATGGTAAAGCAGCCACGCTTTCAACTGATGTCACCCAGCTGAAGAATTTCAACCGCTTTAGCTGCTAAGCTATTACTGGATGTTCAATATTGCCTTCGTTGTCAGTTGGAATCTTTTTTTTTCCATCTCCGTCTTGTGAGAGCCCTGAAAATGCCAAGTATGATCGACTGGGTTTTCATGATCCACCACACACTAAACCCGGCTGTGCAGAGGCTGTTCCTCATCTGCTGAAAAGCCGTGTTGTCAGAGCAGTAACTGGCGGACAGCCAGTGCCATGGAATGAACACATTACACAAACAGAAGCTTCACCCTTCGGACCCTTCGGCCTGTCCCTACACGGGGGCAAACAGAGCTGTCAAAGAAAAAGCAAAGCTCTACTTTTTACCCTTCGCTGGCTGCTTCGGGGGTGCTGCTGCTGGATTCTTTTTTGAACCCTTGGTAGTGAGAACACCACGGAATTATGGACTGTGGTGTGTCTCTATTTGACGCCAAGAGTGCACACACAATCATCCGTGTCTCCCTGATGAGTTCGATCCAGCGGACGAAAGGGCCCAGGAGCAGGCAATACAAGTAGATCTGCCTTCGGGAGGGATTACGATGGTTCTCTCATGTAGCTAATGAAGGGTTTTTCACATTCATAATATGTTTTCTTAATTTTATGTTCCCATTTTCTTCAATTTTTTTTTAAAGTTCAAATCTTTGCCAAGTCATTACTATAATGATGGAAGAACAGCTGGCCTGCACTTGTTTTCCCCCACTACTTAATTGTTCAGCATTTACTTATTTTTCAAAGATAAGATTGAAAAGGATCATCTGGAAGATTTTTACTGCTAATCATTCTTCTGCTGATAAACCATCTTGGCGGTATTATTTTGTGCGTTTTTTTTATTTTTATTTATTTACTTTGTGTGTTGTTGTGTTGTTGTTTTTGCGTCTGTTAAGTGTCCTTTGCGACGTGTGAGGAGGGACATGTTTGTGGTTGCGCACAGAGTATCTAATAACCATTACTTTTAACGCCCACCCCCGCCCCCCCACCCAACCCCACTTATGGGTTCTTCTGTGTCTGCCTTCGTGTGGTCACAAACCCCATGTCATCGCAGGTGGCCACAAACCCTGGAACCAAGCGGGGCTGTGTGGTGCCGTCAGGGAGAACCGCGGTACTCGGTGGGTATGGAACGCCAGGCACTGCGCATGGTGTTGGTTACGGCCGGCAGTGGCCTGAAGGCTGGAATGGGAATTCCGAAAGACCAGAAGATCAGAGAGCCAGCTAAGAGACGAGAATGCCGGAGTTAAGGGAGAGACAGTTAATGAGAGAGACAGAGACAGAGAGAGGAGAGGAAGAGAGAGAGAGAGAGAGAGGAGAGAGAGAGAGAGAGAGAGAGAGAGAGAGAGAGAGAGAGAGAGGAGAGAGAGAGAGAGAGAGAGAGAGAGAGAGAGAGAAGAAGAAGAAGAAGAAGGAGGGACACACACACACACACACACACACACACACACACACACACACTTGAACTTTCTCTCTCTCTGTCCGGAATTAAATCCCCCATCCTGCCTTTCAAGACAGCCCTGTTTCAAGGACACACGGCCACTCCAATACCAAGAGAAGGGAACGACCAGCGGAAAGGTCGAAACGCCAACACAACTCATTACCACCACCTCCTATCCACAGCACGCACCCCTCCCCTCTACACACACCCAGTAAAGGAGGACCCACGGACAGAGCAACTGCAAGGAGCGTCCCAGCTATAACGGCCGCCTCAGCAACAACGCAGTTTCCCCATCCATCACCCGCGGAAAATAGTTCCTGCACATATTGCCTTCGTCAACCCGCGCAAGATGACGCCTACACCCCATACGCTAACTCCGACGGTTGAAACGTCGTTCTTGTTTGACACTGAAAGAAAGGAGGACAGAGAGACAGAAAGAGCATAAAGCAAAGACATCTTGATCACTAAGCAAGCCTGGGCGACCTAAAACCTACAGAGCATATGTAGTAGTAAAACTTCCGTGATGATGGATTCACAGTTTCGGGAAGGTCTCTCTTGCTCTCATTGAGGCCGAAAGCTTTCCGCGAAGGAAGATCTGCGTTTCGACACGACTAGAATAAACTGACAGTTGAAAACTTTTGCGTACGCAGTCACCGGTCTTGTTGATCCCATCTTGTAAAGCTCAGCTGAGATCACCCATCTGAACGAGAAACGAGGGGAAATAAAGTAAAGCCCTGGAGGAATCCCTTGTAGTTTGGCAAGGCTATTAGGAAACCGACACTGGAACCCGGAGTTCAACTGCCCTTGAAATAAACCTTTAAAAACACATGCACGCACGCACGTACGCACGCTTGCAGGTACGCACGCATGCGTGCTAACTCTGACCTTCCCCCCAAGGAAGCTCTATCTTCACCCCCGTGTAAATATGTCAGTCATATCACACACACACACACACACACACACACACACACACACACACACACACACACACACACAAACAAATAAAACCTACAGCACCGTTTTTAACCAAGCTCGGTGTCCAAAATGGATATGGCTCAAGGACAAATCTAACGTTTTTGGTGCACGTTTCTGGTCTAAGGGCTGATCCTCTTGCGGTTTTTTTTTTAAACCGTTGCGAGGCATTTGAGAAAAAACCACTCTCGAAACAACGCATATGCGTAAAAAAAAAAAAAAAAAAAAAAAAGGAAAGAAAAAAAAAATGGATGGGGGGAGGGGGTGTTAGATGTAATAATATCCGCGAACTCTATCTGCTTTGGAGTGTCTCTCGTTGACAAGGCGGACCCTGCGGGCAAATTAACCGATCCAGTTTGACCAGTTTTGAAGGCTGTGATCTGAGCTAAAACCCTTGTGCATTCGTCCTTGGGTCAAATTCCCGCTTTCCCACCAAGTTTCATTCAAACTGGTTCTGTGGCTTGGGTATCAGCTTGCCCACAGACAGACAGACAGACATAAAGTACGTTTCACAGAAATATTGATAAACACAAAAAGGCCGACATTTTGTACGCAAATTCAAGTTATAAATTGAGTTTTCTGGACAGGGAATGCCAGAAACTTTGTACACCTCTCTCTGTCTCTCTCTCTCTCTCTCTCTCTCTCTCTGAAAATCCCAGAAACTTTGTACCCCTCCCCTCTCTCTCCTCTCTCTCTCACTCACTCTCTCTCTCTCTCTCTCTCTCTCTGATTCTGTTTCTTTGATCACCCTCCCCCTCATTGGACAGAAAGCTTCGACTCGGAATATGCTGTTCAAAAACCCGTAACTTTGATAACGCTCATCAAAAGACCCTGACCCGCGAAACACGAAGCGCCCAAAGGGGAGAGCACCGTCAACAGGGCCGAGCAGCCAGCCGATCCAGGGAGAAGGAGTAAATGGGGAACTCCCGCCATGCATTAGCCTAATGGCGCACGGCGGAGGGGTTCTCTCGTTAAGGACCACAACTCGTCACAGCCGGAACGCTTTCATGCTACACAGCTCTGGGGGCACCCGCTGGCGAACGGGCCGGAGAGAGCTATGGGAGCAGACGGGCGGCAAAAACCCGGTAAGACTAGCATCGTGGGGGGGAAAATATTACGACTGTGTTAACACGAAGAAAACAGATATGATGGGTGACAAATGCGAAGACAACTACTTCACCGAGTCCAAACAGCAGAGTGAAACAGAAAAGAGAGCACTGAAGCAGGGTATCTTTCACGTTGTTTTTGTTTCTTGTGCCCTCTGCGGTCGGCTGGGCTATAAGCAACCTTACCTTACCCTTTCTCGTTTGTTTGTTGTTGTTGTTTTAACTACAAAACTCACTTTCCTCTTACACTCCCTCACGACACTTGGGCGTTCAGACTCCATGATGAAGGGAGAATGGTACAGGATACATTGCCGGTCAACACGTTCTTCACAACACACGCCAGAATCGGCAAACAGCTTGCTTTAATCGCCAGGAACAGAACGTCTTCCATGGGGTGAACGTCATCAACGATCAACGTTCGATTCACAGAATCAGAACTTCTTCCGAGAGGTGAACATCATCAGCGTTTAGATTATCAGAGCGTCTTCCATGAGATAAGCGTCATCAACGGTTCGATTATCCAAAACCTCTTCTATGAGGTGTACACCATCACTGATTTGACTACGGCACAGAAAACATGAGCGCGCGCTCCTAAATGGAGAAAACCGATGCAGCAGCAGAACTGTCTGCATGATATGCGAGAGACCAGTTTCACAAAGATGTCGACAGACAGGGTATCTACACTGTTCTTAGATAAAGAGTTCCATTCCTGTGTTGCCCTGTAATAGGAAGAACTACTGCTGGTACTATACTCTACCTGGGCAACAGAAACTGCTATGTCCTCATCGTTAACGAGACGCTGTTGGTGTAATTTTGCCTTGCGTTTGAATTGTGTCGTACAGATACAGATCGCGTGGCAGCTGATCCTGTCAAATAATAGGCAGGTACGCTGTAGATTTATATTCAGCGTCGTCTCCACGCCTTCTTTCCCATCTGTCTACACTTATCAGTCCACAGGTGTTCTATGTCAAACCTATCTATTGGATGCCCTCACTGACACAAGCCAAAATGCTCTACTGGATGCCCTCAGTGACACAGGTCAAACTTCTGTCCTGGATGCTCTCAATGACGAAGGTCAAACTTCTCTACTGGATGCCCTCAATGACACAGGTCACAATTCTATAATGGATGTCTTCAATGACACAGGCCAAACTTCTCGACTGGATGCCCTCAGTGACACAGGCCAAACTTCTCTACTGGATGCCCCCAGTGACACAGGCCAAACTTCTCTGCTGGATGCCCCCAGTGACACAGGCCAAACTTTTCTACTGGATGCCCTCAGTGAAACAGGCCAAACTTCTCTATTGGATGCCCTCAATGACAGGCCAAACTTCTCTACTGCATGCCCCCAGTGACACACTACATGCCCCCAATGACACAAGCCAAACGTCTCTACCTGGTGCCCCAGAGACACAGGCCAAACTTCACTGGATGCCCTCAATGGCACAGGCCAAGCTTCTCTATTGGATGCCCTCAATGACACAGGCCAAACTTCTCTACTGGATACCCTTAGTGACACACTACATGCCCCCAGTGACAAAGCCAAACTTCTCTACCAGGTGCCCCCGGTGACACAGGCCAAACTTCTCTACTGCAGGCCCCCAGTGACACACTACATGCCCAGTGACACAGGCCAAACTTCTCTACTGCATGTTCCCAGTGACACACTACATGCCCCAGTAACACAGGCCAAACTTCTCTGCTGGATGCCCTCAATGACACAGGCCAAACTTCTCTACTGGATGCCCCCAGTGACACAGGCCAAACTTCTCTACTGGATGGCCCCAGTGACAGGCCAAACTTCTCTACTGCATGCCCCCAGTGACACAGGATAAACTTCTCTACTGCATGCCCCCAGTGACACAGGATAAACTTCTCTACTGCATGCCCCCAGTGACACAGGATGAACTTCTCTACTGCATGCCCCCAGTGACACAGGATAAAACTTCTCTACTGCATGCCCCCAGTGACACAGGATAAACTTCTCTACTGCATGCCCCCAGTGACAAAGGCCAGACTTCTCTACTGGATGCCCCCAATGACACAGACCATATTTCTCTATTGCATGGCCGCAGTGACACAGGCCAAACTATCTACTGCATGGCCCCAATGACATAGGGCGAAACGTCTCTAACTGGTGCCCCTAGTCCTCAAGTGATACAGGACAGTCTACTCTAAAAGGTGCGTGCATGCGTGCGCGCGTGCGTGCGAGCGTGCATGCGTGCGTGCGTGCGTGCGTGCATGCGTGTGCACTCTGCTAGATTCATATCTCTCGTTCTCCTAAATGAAAGCTGGAAAGCAACACAGGCAAATTAATGGATTCATTCCAACTTCTATGTTCCTACAGAAATCTGTCCGCAACAATATTCCATCAAGGCTCCACCACCGACAAACATACCACACACATGGAGGGAAGGAGGGAGAAAATAGACCGACAGACCGACCGAGGCAGGCAGACAGACAGACAAACTGTTTAAAAGATTCCAACGAAAACCAAAAAGGATGAGAGTGAACATTAAAGAGAGTACATTAAAAGAACTAAAAGGGAACAGGATGGTATAAAAGAAAGAAAATAAATCCCATTACAGAGGGGAAAAAAGGGAAAGTTAAAAAAAAAAAAAAGAAAGAAACGAGGACACAAAAAAGTTACACACACACACACACAAAAAAAAAAAATCTCACGCGGAAAAGAAAGTAAACAGGACGGAGGAGAGGAAGAAGGAAGGAAAGGATGAAGGGAAAAAAAAATCTCAAGAAAAAAAAAAGAAAGGAAAGAGAGAAGAAAAAAAAAACAAAACACAAACAAACAAAAAAACAAACAAAAAAACAATGAAAGAAAACAAAGAGGGAAAGGAAGGAGAGAATGGACGGAAAGTTGAAAAAACTGTAAAGAAGAAAAGGAAGAAGAAGAAAATTGGAAAAAAAAAAAAAGGGGTGGGGGGTGGGGGGGGGGGGGGGGGGGTGAAGCAAAGGAAGTACAGAAAGGAAGAACAAAAAAAAAAACAACACAGGACAGAACAGACAGAAGGAAGGAAGAAAGAATGGAGAAAGAAGGATCTAAGAAAGAATGGCGAAAAACAAGGGTAGGAAGGGAAGAAGGCAGAGAATATAACAAAGGAAAGGAAGGGGGAGAGAGAGAAAGAAGAAAAGAAGAAACAAAGAAGAAAAATAGGGGGGGGGGGGGGGGGGGGGGGGGGGGGGGGGGGGGGGGGGAGAAGAGAAGGAAAGGAACAAAGAAAAATTAGACAAGAAAGAGAGGAACCAGGGTACGAAAGGAAAGAAAGATGGAAGTCAACGGAGAAGGAAGGAGTGGAGTGACGGATAGCAAAGAAACAAGAAAGAAGGAAGGAAGGGACGAATCAAACTAGGAAGAAAAAGACAAGAAAAAAAAAAAAAAAAAAGAAAGAAAGAAAAGAAGGAAGGCAGAAAGGAAGAAAATGAAGACAAGAAATGAAGCATACAGGAAAGGCAGGAAAGGAGGGGGAAAGGAAAGAAAGAAGGAATGAGGAAAATGAATGGAAAAAAAAAAAAACGAATAAAGACAAAAAAGGTGAGAAAGAAGAGAAGAAAGAAAAGATGAAAGAAAAGAGAAAGAAGGAAAAAAAAGTAAGGAAAAGAAAAACAATGAAGGAAGGAAAGGAAGAAGAGAAGGAAATGGAATAAAGAGAGAAGGAAACAAGGAAGAAAAGAAGGAAAGGAAAGAGACGAATGGGAAAAAAAAAAGATGGAAACGAGAAGAAAAGAAAGAGAGGAATAGAAAGGAGAGAGTGATAAATGGAGAAAAGGATACAAAGGAAAAGAAGGGTGAAAAGAATGAAAAAGGAAGGAAGGAAATAAAGGAAGGAAAGAATGGAAGGAACGAAAGAAGGAAGGTAGAAAAGACAGACAGAGAGAGAGAAATGAAGAAAAAAAGAGAAGACAACAAGGAAAGAAAGGAGTCAAAAGAAGGAAAGAAGCAAAAAAGGAAGAAAAAAAGAAACGGAAAAAGAAAGTGAGAAAGAAAAGAAAACACAGAAAGGAAGAAGGAAGAAAAAAGAAGATGGAGAGAAAGGAAAGAAAGAAGGATGAAAAATATAACAAGAAAGAAGGGGAAACAAATAAAAAAAAAAGGAATGAACAAAGGAAGGAAAGAAAGAAGGAAAACAAGAAAAAGAAAAGAGGAATGAAGGAAAGGATCAAAGAGGGAGTAAAGAAAGAAATAAGAACTGCAAGAAAAGCCAGAAAGAAGTCGAGAAGGAAGGTACGAAGGAGGAAAAAAGAAGGAAAAGAAAGAAAGAAAAACAGACGATGAAAAGAAAGAATGAAAAAAAAACGAAAGAAATGAAGG